>JAQQAE010007498.1:0-15837 GCA_029823295.1 Pseudamia nigra
ACACTGACAATGCTCTTTTTAGTCTGTTTCTTTTTAGCTTTTCTTAGTTTAGCTGTTTTATTTAAACTTTTTAATTGCTTCTGTTTTTAATCCTTTTACTGTCTTGGTTTTATGTTTAACCTGTGTGTGGTCTTTTGTGTCTACTGAGTGTACAGCACTTTGGTCAGCCACATTGTCGTTTTTAAAGTGCTCTATAAATAAAGATGGTATGGTATGGTAACATGGTGAGACTCATTCCTAGAGGTGTCCCAGGTTAGTTTGATTAATTAAACCTCTTCTGCCTGTATAACAACACTGTCGTACCATACCCTCATGAGATTCCTCCAGTTTCTGAGTGAAGGAAACTGTTCTCACTGACACCTGCACTTTCTTCATTTCTGTATTAAAGACATACATTTAAGTGTTATCGTGGTCTCTCTCCCTTCCATTGTTAATTTCCTTTTTCCTCATCATTGTTAAATCAACACAATGCTTTCTGCAGTACAATACTGTTCAAATGATGTTCATGAGGGTACGGTACCACAGTGCTTTCATGCAGACAGGCAGAGTGGATTTAATTAATCAAACTAACTTGGGCACAGATTTTTGCACAAACTACTGAAGTGCATGTAACTAAGTAAAAGTACTTGAGTACTACCCATCTCTGGAATATTGGTATTTTCTCAGACATACAAACATTTGTTACAGGTGGAATTTTTCTCATGATGTCATCAGTTTATTTTGAAGAGCAGTGATTCCACGACACTGTTCATCAACACACAGTTCCTCATGAAATTCTTGTGTTTTAAACTTCCTTCGGTAAATACAGTAGAACTATGTCTGTGTGTAGGGGATAAAGTCAGACTGGCTGCTTCTGTTCCATGTGTTGATTCTTCACACTCAGGCTAGCGTTAGGTCCATTCTTTTCTTCACATTTTGGCAGGTGAATAGTTTGACTGTTGTTGTTACTGCTCACACATGAGGTGAGACACGGTGAATAAATGACCTGTCATTCAGGGTCACTTTCATCCTACAGACGTCTCTAAAGCCATACACGTCCAGTTCTCAGTGGATCCTCAGTCATTCCCATAGATTATGACTGCATTTAGTGTCTGCTGTGTTAAGTCCTTTATTTTACTTAAATCCAAATGAGATGTTGTCTTTGTGTTTCACACTGCCTTTAGTAATTAACCCTTGAATGCTCATGAAAGGATTGTACAGTAACATCACATGCTCCTGATCCCAATGAAGACAGTGAGTAGAGCTTCAGTAGTATCTGTTCATTCATGATGTGCTTGTCACGTGCTTTCAGGCGTCCTCGCTGTTCCTCGCTTGGCCCCAGAGGGCTCCCATCTACTGTGTACAACACTGTAACTAAGCTGCAGCAGCAATGTACAGCTTGAACACACACTCTCCTCTTCCTCTGTACACGTACAGCAAAAGGAAGAGAAAAATATCTCTTTTATTTGTCTCTATATTTGTCCCGCCCTGTTCAGCACTCCGGAGCAATACAGCATATACTCCAGGGGCAATTTGAGGGGTAATGAAGAGGCACCATATCTCATTACCTTGTAACTGCATCTTTTCTGCATGCATCAAGACAGATAAATATAGATTTGAAAGTAAAAGGCTTGAGTAAACACTTGAACAAGTGTGTGGAGGATACCAACAAAGGCTGCTTCTGTTTTTGTGAGCACAGCTTTATTCACATCACCTGTGTTAAATACAGAGAGAAACAAAGAAGAGAATGCACAAGTATCCAGACAAATGATGAATTCAGGTCATTTTCAGTCTACAGATTATATAGTGTGTGGAAGAACTAATTTCTTTTGTGATCTCTGAATAAAAATCCAAACCCAATGAACCCCATGTTTCCATTTAGGAGCTAGGGGTAAAACCTGTGCTGTGAGTATCCTGTCTGATGTATGATGCATTATTATTATCATCATCCCACGTGAGTCAATAAGTGAACATCTCCATAGCTCACATTATGAATGCCATATCAAACTCAGACCACAGCCACCTCATACCAAGAGTAGAGCAGAGTTTCTCTGGTGTTGTGCAAGGGTAATGGAACTGATATTAATGTCTGTGCACTTCCTGTCACACGTTCATTCCATTTCATGTTTTGCCTGATAAAACAAAAAGTAAAAGCACAATGTGCTGATGTATCAGGACTACTTCCTCATTCCTCCCACTCGCTCTGAGATCAATATTTGCACCTCTGTGGCCAGACAATAAGCTCGATGGAGCTTGGCGCCTACACCGTTACCAGGGGCCTGAACTCAGAGATACAGAGATGGTGAATGAGGAGCAGCTCGTAGTGGAGCACTGATAATATAGTGCTATGTTCTCAGTACTTGCTTCTCCCTCAGTGCTGCTGATTTCAAGGCGGACTGTGATAACTTAGAGCAGGGATGACCAACCATTGCCACACTGGGCCCAGACACCGCAGGTTTTCTTTCCAGTCACTCGCTAGAGTGGGTGTTTTCACTGAGGAGCATTCAGTGAAATTACCTACTGAAGAAAAATGGAAGGAAAGTGTGCAGTGTCTCCGTCCATTGTGGCGATGGTTGAAAACCTCTCACTAATGGTGTGATCTCACCACTGTCTACTGTCATGTGGACCTGATGAAATACAGGATGCAAATGTGCAACGCGTGCACAGAGGCAAGAGTCAGAGTCAACAAACTGAGAAGTCAGTCACCCTGTAATAACCAGCTAAGGTTTGCTAATGTTAAATAAGATCAGCCACTGACCTTTCAAGTCAGACCCAAGCTTCTGTGAACAACGATAATGTCAGGAACATTAACGTTGAATTGATACTGAAATATAATAGAATAAATATCGAAGAGACCAGAACAGATCCAGTTGTGACATAGGGCCTGAATGAAAATACTCCATGATGGAGTTAACAGTATTATGGTTGAGGTCCACTGGGAGCATCTCCATTGATACCTTATGGAACTCAGCGTTGTCAGCGCCAAAATGTCCCTGATGTGCAGCAGCTTTTTAACGCTCAGCCTCTAGAACAGAGCTGGGCCTGTCAATCACTGCTCACGCTCCAACCAATCAAAATCAAGAAGGGGATCGGACATAAGAAGTAAACAGTGCAATCTTCTCTGCACCGTGATGGAGGAAACTGACTGACAGCTGGGTTTATTGAAGGAGGTGATCGTCCATGCCATTTGTAACGTTACTGTGTGAAACAAACATTTTAACATGTCACTATGATGTAGTCTGTTTTCTCTACTGTACCCCCCACCCCCGCACGCTGCATGTTGACTTCAGCAAAAAAGATACTGACTCTGTGTGTGTCTGAAATCACATCAAATCTCTACATAGGCTTCATTTTAATAAAACCACCACAGATTATATTTTCAATCCACCAGTCACCATGCTCAGGGTGAAACCTTTAACGACCCTCCACATCCCTGCCTGTGTCAGGGGCAGGGACCCTAACGACTCTGTAATGACCCTGGTCCAGGTGAAACTAACACCTCCTAGGATGAAAGGGTGGAGTCCTGAGCCACAGAGGACACATTTTGGATGCCTGCTTGAGATCTGTTACAACTAAAGAAGTTTTCTGGATAGGTAGTGAAACATCTTCAATCCAAATTTGCAGTCCAGTTGATGGAAGAAAATCACATGCTTTGAATGCTCAGGAAGTAGCACTCCCTGTGGACAGAGACCCTTAGACACATGAATGTATCTTTAATGTTGATGAGCTAACATTAATCACAGAAGTTAACAACAATAGGAGATGTATTAAAGCAGTACCCTAACCCAATCCCTCCATTTACAGCTTGACGACGTGACCGAACATTGTCACGCTACATCTGAGGACAGGTCTTAAGACTCGTCCCAAGACCTCCCATTTACGTAAGACCACAACTGTAGGACATCACATTCCTGTTGCATTGTCTGATTGATTTGTAAAACTTCTCGTCATTTCTTGATTGTTTCCGATGTCATTCTGCTCATAAACATCTCGAACTCTACAGTAAAGTTTGTCAGCTTGCAGTCATTTATCTTTTCCCTACATTACGCAGCCTCCAGCCTTCAGGAAGTGACTAGTCGTAAGCAGATTCACAGCAGGATTTAAGGCTCGCTATCATTATCCATCATTGTCCACGTGTCTGCAGCGTCTCAGCAAAGACAACCAATAAAAGCAGCTGAGTCCCAGTGGGTTTCTGACATGTAAAAGCCTACAGCTGGGTGCATATGTAAGTATTGATCATTTATCAGTGATTAAACTGTTTCCATGTGTAACAGACTGCATAAAATACAGATGTATGATGTGTAAGTAGGATGGTACAGGTGTCTGCAGAAAGCTCTCAGCTGTAAAGGTGTTGCTAGTTTCACATGGATTTGAATTGTAATAAATGTCAACAGCCCATAAAACCACTGAGCAGGCGCTGGACCCGCCGGTAGTGACTCGGGCTACTTCGAATGACTACACTCTGCTCGGAACACCTCACAGTTGTACAACTTCCTTCCTCATTGTGTCCACTCTGCAATTTCTGCTGCTGCTATTTCAGTCAACGCTGCTTCTCCCTCCCGCCATTTACTCTACAAACAGGGCACAGCTCGCCCCATCACTGTGTTTGTTTGAACAGCAAAATTACAGAGGAGAGAGAGGGAATGAATGGCCCAGGAGGCATTTCTGTTTTCAGGAGCAGGAATACTGGAGCCTATCCTAGCTGACTTAGGGTGAAGGTGGGGTGCACCCAGTTCATCACAGTGTTGACCTATAGAGACAGACAACCATTCAACCAATGGAAAATTGGGAGTGACCAATTAAAAATTATTATTACTATTATTATTGTTATTATTATTATTTTATTACTGTTGTTGCTTAATTTCTTCACTGTTGCTTATTTGGTTAATATGTTTTTCTATCATTTTCTTTACTATTTTGTTCAGTTTTCTTTATTTTTTTTTGTTAATTTTATACTCATTTTGTAATTTTGTTCAATTTCTTCTTTTTTTGTAAATTTTTTATAATTTTGTTCTCCAGATTACTCACTTGACTATTTTGTTCATTTTTTCATTTATTTGATTTTTAAACATTTTTTTAAAAAACTCATTTTACTCTACTCATTCAGCAGTGGACAAATGTGACTGAGTAAGAGTAGAACACTTTCTGCAGCAGAGAGACTCTGGAGTAAAAAAATGACTCAAGGAGATGTAACAGAGTAAATGCACTTGAGTACTCTGCAGATAATGCTGTTTAGTCAGCAGAGATGTGACACACACACATATATAAACACAGTCATAACACATAAAGCAGTGAAATGTCAGTCATTTTTGGGCCTCTCTCCCAGATTATAGTGCTGTAAATCACTCCTCACATCCTGCAGACCCTTCAAAGGCCCATAACTCTGCTGTGCGCTCTCAGCGTAATAATCACACATTACCGCCCAGCCTCTTTATCTCGCACCTGCGTTTATGCGCTCATTCCGCAGAAAAAGCACAGTCCTGTAGCTCCGTCCCTTTGCAACACACGGCCCTGCTCAGTGAATCTGATCACCATGGCAACGTACCACTTCCTCTCGCCTCCTCTTACTGCCTCCATCCCGCTCTCCTCTGCTCCCGGTGTGCACTCAGAACAGCACTCTCCACCGAGCTCATCAAAAAAGCCGGGGCTGAAACCTCGAGCAAACATCTCAGTGCAAGATGGTCTGAGGGTAACGACGGGCTTCGTCCGGACAAAAGGTCACAAGCGCGATATGACACCATCACATGAGGAGCTGAGACCTGATGATTATTCATTATTAGTATGTGGAAGGTGTCAGGTGTAAGGACCAGATGTGAGGACGAGGTGATACAGCACTCATTACTGTTGCTGTTAAATATTCGTACAATAAGTTCACTTATCGTGAGGTATTCTGGTTCATAACAGTTGGATAAAAAAAGTTTCACTGCAACGGAAACATTTTAATGCTTTCATGCATGAATTATTAAAACCCAGGACATGATGTTTTCAGGTTTGTGGCATGTTGAAACAATCTTTAAAATAAAATGCAGTAACAGGAGACAGAGAAAAATGACCTGAAAGTTTTGTTTTTTTGTTGTTTTTGTTCATTTTAAAGCATTTCATTGATAGTTTGGTTTATTGTTGCTCATTTTTCTTAATTATTTGTCATTTCGTGGCTTATTTTTGCTCATTTTGTTTATTTTACCGTGGTCTATCTCATTTTCTTGACTATTTTGTTCGTTTTTCCTCATTTTTTGGGTTCTTTGGTTCATTTTTGTGCATTTAATTTTGTTATTTCATTCATTTTGTTGAGTTTCTTGAATACAGGCAGTTCCCGGGTTACGCAGTACTCGGCCTACGCCAATTTCGACTTTACTGAGTCTCGTCCGCCAATTTGTCTCCAGTCGCTGCGTAGTGTAGAGTGTGTGTGTTTGTGCTACATAATTGTCTCGGTATCCTCGCTTTTTTCACCCTCCTTTTTCACGTCATGGCCCCAAAAAAAAAAAGCAGGATCTTCTAGCGATGCTGGTCCAGCCAAGAGGAAAGCCATTACGATGGAAACAAAGCTGGATATCATCAAAAGGTCTGAGAAAGGAGGAACAGAACAGGTCGCGTCAGGCGCGCAACCGCAGCAGCCGCGCGTTCCCCGAACAGATGCGACACCCGCGGCAGCATGGCTCGTCTCCTCTCAAACACCCTGTAGCCAAATTTATTCAAAATCCAAGTCGCTCCGATGTATTTGTCGCTCCCCTCGCCAAACTATGCAAACACCGCGACTTGTAATAAGGTAAACACGGTATTTGGATAGTTATTTAGAGATTTAAGGGGTATTTAAGGGGTATTAAAGGGTTAATTCTGACTTACGCGGAAATTCGGGTTACATCGTGACCGTAGGAATGGAACTCGTCCGTAACACGAGGACTGTCTGTAATTTGCTCATTTTTGTTCATTCTCTTGAGTATTCAATTTTGTTTTTTTAAATTTTTTTATTGAATGAATTTTATTCATTTTGTTAAGTTTTCCTCATTTTCTTAATTATGTTATTCATCTTTTACTCATTTCACTGATTATTTTGTTCATTTTTACTTACTTTCTTAACTATTTTGTTCATTTTTACTTATCGTCTTAAGTATTTTGTTGACTTTTATTCAT
This sequence comes from Pseudamia nigra, assembly GCA_029823295.1. Lineage (NCBI taxonomy): Eukaryota > Metazoa > Chordata > Actinopteri > Kurtiformes > Apogonidae > Pseudamia > Pseudamia nigra. The sequence continues at coordinate 7,111 of JAQQAE010007498.1, forward strand.
TTTCTTTTTAACTTGCACCTTTTGCTCCTTACGTTGCCTTTTTTCCTGATTATTTTATTCATTTTAAGTCAAAATACTCACTGACTTATTGTATTCAGCATTTTGTTTCAGCTTTGTAATTACTATATATTTAATGTCACCTTGTTACAGTCACTTTGCTTTTGTAGTTCACACAACACCTGGGTCCAATAAAACAGTTCCATGGCTCATTTGATCCTCAAAGTCAAGATTGATAAAGGTAATAATGTTCAAGTCCAAAGACATGATGATGTACAGATGTCTCCATGGTAACACCATTGTCATGAATTATCTGACATTCACAGCCTCGTCATAAAACTGAGCACACAGAACACAGTGATTCTGTCTGAAATTAGTTAATTGTCTTTTCCCTCAGGTGGGAAATCTCCTCATTTGGATGTTATTACACCTGTGTTGTGTTCATCCTGCAAATTACAGGTGTTCCTCACTTATCTGTACCGTGTAAACAACAACAGTCGTCTGGTCTGCAGCTTGGAGGAGGATTTTTACCCCAGTGGATTAGGGGAGGATGATTAGAGGATTGGCAATTTATCCTCGTCAGCACCTCTTGCGCCCACTCACATACAGCTTCACTGCATCCGGTGCCTATTAAAACTTTATGGCCCTAGCACATCGCCGCTGTAAATGGTCGGTTGTAATCCCTATGTGACACGCTGCCGGGCTGTTTATCACTGGATCTGTCAGTACGTCAGAACTGTCAGGAGTCAGCTCGGTTACGCTGACAGTTTGCATTCTGTTAAGGTGAACCATGCATGGTTCTGTTGGGATAAATTGAGCTAGTGAGACCAGTTAACAGCTGCAAGGAGACAGCCACAGCCACAGGGAACGACTTGAGAGGACAGTTCTACCCTGAGAGAACCCAGACTCTTCAATCACCTACAGCTTTGTCAGACACACATTACTCTAGATGAACTCAATCCACCAGTTACTTAAAAACAGCACCGTGCCGCCTGTCTTCACACAGTCTGGGGGCATTGGGTCTCACATATTCAGTCATTACACAGATCTCCAGCAGTGCATAAAGCAGATTAATAATATCAAAGCACATCTGTGGCCTTTGGTGGTGCTGTAAATCTTGTACTGAACAACTGAACTTCAATTGCATGATGATTTAATGACTCTAATGCAGACCTGGAGAGCAGGCCTATGGGATATAATTAGCCATGGTGGAATAGAAGATGATGTAACATGTGAAAGACAACGTTCTACACTCACCTCTGGCCCTTGCACCTGAGCATGGCACGATTCGCTGTCTCCCTCCGAGAAGGAGCCCGACTCGTCGCTGGAGTTGGTGCCGTAGGACTGCTCACATTTGATCTTGGGTCGCACCTGGTTGAAAAGTGCATCCCCTCCCACGCTTTGCTCCTGCTGGTCCACATTGAGGCATCGTGCCACGTTGGAACATGGCGAGGAGGAGAACTCAAACTGGGGGAGGCTGCAGGGAGAACCGCCGCTGCCGTCCTCTGCGTAAGAGTATGAGGAGCAGGAGCTGGAAGTCCTGGTGCGGGTTTCACACGGCGGAGAGCGCGGGCACACTTTGATTGGCACTGGGCAGCTGGTGTTGGGCCGTGGGCGACATAGAACTGGGGGCTCAGAGGAGGTGGTGCTGGGAGAATAGGTCTGGGAAGTGGGGAGGGACTGGCTGGCTCCAGCCCACAGGCCCTTTGGCATGTGCTCAGTGAGCTCCATCTCCAAAGAGTTCCCACCGGGGTAGGAATGCGCTGGAGTTCCCAGACGGTTACAGGCCCCTGAGGAAAATATGACACTACGGCGATCTAGCTCAACTTCCTGTTTGCATACCCCATCGCAGGAGGTGGACTTCAGGGACAACCCTGCAGGGAAACTGTCCACATCCTTTGGGGATGTCACAGACATACCCAGCTCCCCAGTAAAAGGCCTGAAGTCTTTTTTATGATCTCCCTGAGAGTTTCCTTTGTCCTGGGGGCAGACAAGTCTGTTGGCGAATAGCTGCTGTGATGTGTTGGGGAGACTGGGAAGGTCCCCTTTCTTGAAAAAGGCTCGGAGGCAGGAAGGAGACTTGGTTCTTTTGGTTCGTTCCACGGATATGGGGTTCTCCATTTCCATGGCCATCACACTGTCCTTATCCCTGACGTCCTGCTCGTCCTCTGACAGGCACAATGAGACTGTCTCTTCCTCTGGCTGTGGTTCCACTTTGATCTGTGCCAAAGGCAGCTTGCCCTGTCCTGGCAGTGCCCCGCTAACGCCACTCTCCTTTAATGTGTTTGGAAAACCTGAGGTACTGGTGTGTGAGGAGGTGTCATTATTGTGCTTGTTGCAAGCCCACTGGTATTTTCTGTACTTGGGGCATCGAGGCAGGTCTGAGGCGCCATGCCGATCAAAGTCCAGCCGGCTGTCTGTGAGGTTACCGGGCATAGCCACTGTTAGCTGATCATTGTCAGGGTGCTGAAAGGAGGTGAGGGTGTCTGCGCACCGTCGCCCCCTGGGGGACATGGGCCTTTCTGCCTCTGACTGCATGCTCTCATCCTCCGAGTTGTTGGCCTCGGGTGCCACCTTGTGACAGAACAGCAGGCCGTCCTCCTCGCTGCGCAGCTGAGCTTCCAGGAAGCGAAAGCATGAGTCCTCAAGGTTGTGCATGCGCAGGAATTCGGCACAGCGGATGACCTCCTGGATGTTTTCTCTGCTGAGTAACAGCTTAGCAGTGTAGGCAAACTGCAACAATGGAGCAAATCCCCTGGCAGTGACCTGCAAAAAAAGAGGGAAATTGCAAGCATTACCATCAGCACAGCCATTGTTTAGAGCACTTGGAGTGTGGTGAAACAACCCGACAGCTTCAACCACCATAAACAAACAGCGTAAAGTACCTGTTAATCTTTTTATCTTGTCAGCATTGACAATTCTATTCAGCATTAAACACAAACTGGCGCCGTGGGCCGGTGGCAGGCTGTGGCTCCAGCATCATGTTCAGAATAACAAACTATGGGACATTCCAACTGTCCACCACTGTCTGCTCTGTGGTCACATCTTAGGTTTTACACCCACACTCACTAGTCTGGATTTACAAAGCCTTACATTTTTAACATCTCAGTGTGTGAGCTAGATTTATTCAATATAAGGATCTGTATTTGGTTAAAAGGTAAATTTATTTTGGTGGGTTCTTCAGTGGTAAGTTTGGGGGTAATAGCATTCTGTAATTACATTACAGATGGCTGAGAGAATGGACAAAATGTTGGTGATCACAAAGAGCTGACATCTGAATGTATTATACTCAGAAAAAAACTTAGACAGACATACAGCACAAAAAGGAAGATTGCCAGTCTGGACCAATATCAACCATTATTTTGAGTACATTTGTATTATTATCTCTTACCTCCTTATTGTCTCCCTATGATAAAATGATTCTAGTTTTCTAAATGATTCTAAGACTAAATACAAATACAAAGTTAATGAGTAGGTGAATCTGGTGACAGACAGTGTTCTCTGGGCTGAACGGAGGCTCAGTCCACTGCCTCACTTTCTGTGTCAGTGCCCTGCGTCGTCAGGTCAAGTCCTTGTAAAGCCTAATGGTTTGTAAGACTGCAGCTTATCCCCGTTGTGGCCATGTGGCACAGGATGATAGAGGGAAGCCTTCCATTTAAACCTAATGCCAGATAATTAGGTAAACTTCTGAGGCTGCAGAAGCCCAGGCCGCCCTCTGCTGCTGTTGTCACTGAGCAAACACCAGAGAAAGGACAGTGGGTCTTTAATACTGTCTGTTCTGTCCACTGTTTGGTCACCAGCGTGTGGTTCTTGCTCTTGTTCTTGACTCTAGCACCCAATCCCTGCAGATTTGTCCCAGTCTCTGGTGACAAACACTTCACTGCTCAGGGGAACGTGATCACACCTCGCACACAGAAAAGGTGCACTCACAAATGCAATTACAATGGATTCACTTTGAGTCAGGGTTGGTATTGTTTGGTCGACAAAGCACATTTTCAGACGGTGAGTGATGTAAAGTCTTTACACGACTCCAGAAGAGGCTCGGAGATGTAGGGGGATGAGCAGCACAATGTGGTTTTAATGAGCTCGCTGTTCACTGATTTTTTTGTTGCCTTTTGTTTGGTGTAACAAGAAGATGAATTACCCCAGAAAGGTGTGAGTGTATCCACCTCGCGATGAGCAGCAGCTTCCACGGGTCCGGAAGCCCCTGCTCCACTTCACACCAGTAAAACAGGATTTTCCTTCTAAGTCATCAAGCTTCAAAAACCACAGAATTTACTGGTTAAATTTTTTTTCCACCTGGAAAAACATAAGTAGCGAACAGGAAGAAGCACAGATATGACAAACCCTGAAGCTGTTTGGTATTAATGATTAATGATTGGTTTGGTGTGTTTGACAAAGATGCATAAAGACAGGTGAGTGTTTGTTTGGTTCAGGTTTTAAACTGCAGAGTCAACACCTTCCTTTGTGTTTTTAGAGATAATATAGACACACTCAGTATGAGAACAGAGGAACATAACCCCAAACTACAGACAAGGATTATGTGATTAAAGAACAGGTACCAGTAGCACAGATTTACACCGTAAAGCTAGACTCTCAGTTAAACTCAATGATGTGGAAGATTATATCAGGACAAGAGAGATTCATTTAAAATGTGGTAGAATGATACTATTGACAAATGTGCTCCATGAATCAGGTGGAATTAGAATATTAACAGGATGATCTTGATGACATTCTACATTTTCACCACTGATCTTAGACCTGTAGATGTAGATCAGTCAGATGAAATGCACCCTGGATGTTGATAATGATCAAAGTGTGCACTGATGTATCTGTAAAACTAGTCCCTAACAAAGTCTTCACCACTGTGACTTGGTTTCTTCTTGCATCTCAAGCCAGAGTTAAAGAAGTGGAAAATCAGATAACCTGGTGTGTGACGTAGACACCGTTGGAGCTTCATGGAGTGTTCCTAGTTTGCACTGAATCCGTTGGGTCGATGTCAAATGGAATGCTGACATGGCATTAAAGCTAACTTAACTAAACCCACTGAATTCATGTCAAATCTAAATGTAGCATTAATGTCAAACCCTAATGTTGACATAAACACCCAGTTTTGATTTGATGTCCGACATTTCATCTCAAAACCAGTGTGGGAGGTCGCAGTCATCTACTAACATTTAATATACTTGTTTAATGTAAAACCAGCAGTTGATTAGTGTCAGTTATAAACAGTGATGCGCATCAAACTCACAACTGCATTATATTTTAAGTCACCAAAGCTGCACCCTTAGTCACCTGCCAAACGGCGATGGTTCAGTGAATTAAACTCTGCAAACTGAAATGTGGATCAAAAGGTAATCATTCATGTACATAGGAGTTTGTATAAGTCACAGAGCTTGTATATTTCTATGTATATTTACATTTGTGTGTCTGCGTGGGTTCTCTCCGGGTACTCCGGCTTCCTCCTACAACCAAAAACATGTACTAGGTTAATTGGTTACTCTAAATTGTACATAGTTGTGAATGCAAATGATTGTCCGTCAGTATAGTCATGAGGTCTCAGCCTCAAATTGTGAAGCGCCTAGAGATAATCAGTGATTATGATTGACACTATACAAATAGAACTGAATTGAATTGAAAGTTGTTCACATGTTTGCATGGTTCGTCCAAACCACCTGTAACTGAGATGTGGTTCTTATGATTTTAATTGCTGCACTGTTCAGCTCTATGTGTTTAATCTTAATTCTTCATTTCATTTACATACTGTATGTCTGTTCTGCTGTGATATAATTACAGACAGTAGACTGATGTGTGCCATATGTTACATTAAATAAACACACATTTATTTGAATACAGTTTAAATGTGTGATGGAACTACTTTAACGCTTACATTTAAGCTTTTTTGTACGATGCACACACACTCAGCCTGGCAGTTCAATCTGCATCTTTCTTTGTCTTGGTGTCATGCTGCAGCCTCCCAGCATGCCTCTGGTCTAAAGCACTTTGCAGTGAGTCCAACAGGACAGTAAATATGCTGACACTATATGCATGGGGGGGATGGTTGCGTTTGTGTGTAGCCTTTTGCTGGGGTAGGTAGGTACTGTAGGTATGTGGAAGAGTGTATTTCTGTATGTGAGTGTGACAGACTGGGGGGAGGGGAGAGGCTTTGACTGGACTACCCACTCTACTGATGAGCGCAGCACATGCACTCACTGCTGCAGCAGCTACTGGACTGTAAACTCACACACATACACGCACACACACCCCCCCCCCCCACACACACACACACACACTTCAGTGTAATCTACCACTATGAATGTACTGTGGCTGCCCTTTTTCCTCCTGACTCATCTTTTATCTTTCCAACCATGTCGTCATGGATTTAAAATACAAAACCAAAGTGGAGCAGGCAGAGACATCCTAATGTTTAGCACTACTGCAACTCAAATACTACATATGTGATGCTGCACCATAAAACATACAGTATGTAGGCAGTGTGTGAAATATTTCAATGTGTCACTACAGGTTAGTTTCAAAAACTATGGCTCCATGGCTCGGACTTACCCTTTATCTGACCCCTGCTCCTAAAATAAAGTGTTTATAATAGTATAGGGGTAATAGGTATAATAGAGTCCCAGCCCTTTAGATTTTGCCACATGGGGCCTAATACTGTACATATCCCTGCATTAGATGTGAAGTTTAGTCATCGAGGCAGCAACCTATAGTCACCTGTCAGTGATGGCGGCTCACTGAGTTCAACTACACACCTTAAGCTGAATTGTGGAACAAAAGATAATCATAATGAGGTCAAATCTGCTGAAGGACTGGCTGTTTAGTGTTGGAGAAATATATCATGTGCGGAGGTGTGTAAAGAAACAGTACTCAAGTAAAAGTATAGTTACTTTATAGTTATAGTGACTCAAGTATAAGCAGAAGAACCCATAAACATCAGTACTTGAGTAAAGGTAAAAGAGTAAGAGTAGCTATAATGTACATCATCAAAGTGCATATACTGTATCATTCATATTTGTTGATTTACCAGATTATTTTTGCACATTTTCTTGGTTATTTTTTTAAAATTTATGTTCAGTTTTGTTGTTATTTTGTTCATTTTATTAACCTGATTATTTTGATGATTTTTGGTCACTTTGTTGCTTTTTGCATTGAAATGATTAATTCATTTTTATACTTTATATTAGATTTTTTCTTTAATTTCAACTTTTTAACTCCTACTCACTGAGATAAAATGTAACTGTTTAGAGGCACATATTTTTCATCACAAATGTGACTGAGTAACAAGAACTACTCAAGTACATGGAAAGGAGTAAATGTACTTGAGTACTAGTAACTCTGATCATGTGGCACAGAAACGCAGTCCACTGAGCTGCTTCTCATAAAGCTGTCTTTTAAAATGACCAACATCTGTTTAAATAATAGCAGAGCTGAAATGTAAGAAGATCAAATTATGATGATGACTATTATTATGTTCCGCAGTTCAGAAGAGAGGGGGCGGGACTTAGGCCCTCTGTTACCTGTGGGATGATTATTGAAAAAATCTTCTTAAAAAATTAAGTTGTGGTTCTATAATGACCAGACCATCAAATTAACAAGACCATCAAATGGATACTACAAATACTTCTAAAATGTGTATGTAGTTAGAATCCTGTTTCTTAGTATAGCTAGGTGATATTGACTAATATTAGTATTAATCCATGGCAACAACAGCAGAGGCTCACAGGTAATGTAGTACTTATACATACTGACTTCTTCTGAATGCTATGAAAGAAAAAAGAGATGTTCAGTGGAGTGAGTATGGTCCACATGAATCAAATGTGCAGTTACTTGTGTCATGTGCGCTAATGGACCCCATACCATCACAGATGCTGGCTTTTGACCCAACTTTTTTGAAATGTAGTATAGGCATCAAATTAAAATACAGCTCTTCTCAAACCTGTTCCACTGTAATGCTTCTACAAAGGAAAATATGCAGCAGATACTCATGGGTAATGTAGTACTAAGAGGCAGTGAGTAATTCTGAGTGAGATGAAAGATAAAAAGAGAAGTTCAGTAGAACAAGTATAGATCTCTGAGGAACTCCACACATGAATTCAGACATAAAAGTATATATTTCACTTTGTAGAAGCATTTTAAGTCTGGATCTCCAAGGCAACAACAACAGAGGCTCATGGGTAATATTATAGCTTATAAATTAATATTTATTTGCATTTCCTTGTCACAAAAGATATTTAAAAAAATCTAAAATACACTGCCTGGCCAAAAAAAAAGTCACCACCTGGATTTAACTAAGCAAACAGGTATGAGCCTCCCATTGGATAATTTCTGCATGGGTGATTATGTTTCAGCTGACAACAAGTGATATAAGGATAATGGGGAACCATCATCTTCTAAGAAAAAATGTGGTTGGAAAAAAATCTTGAATGATCATGAGTCACTTAAATGTGTGGTGAAATCAAATTGTAAAAAACAGTAGAACTCAGGACTATGTTTAATACTGAAAGTAAAAGTATTTCCCTTTATGTACTGGAGAAGACTTTGCACAGTGTCTGACTCTCCCACCATCAATTCAAGATCTTGGCAAAAAAATGAATGCAACTCTGGATGTAAATAAATGTTGAGACATTGCATAAGCTTATCCCCTTCTCTCCCTTCTTTTTGTTTGTAATCTGAATGTACAGCACTTTGGTTCAGCTTTGTTGTTGTTGTAAAGTG
>JAQQAE010007499.1:0-15836 GCA_029823295.1 Pseudamia nigra
ACTCCCACAAAATGAAAAACAATGAATGGGTATTAATCATGATTAATCAAAATTAATCCCGTGACCCTGTGATTAATTTAGATAAATAATAAATGGGTATTAATTGTGATTAATCAAAATTAATCCACAGTGACCCTGCAATTAATCAGATTCAAATTTTTAATCGTTTGGCAGCCAAAATAATAACATAACATTGTATTGTACTTTATCAGACGTCAATATCATTGCGTCATGTCATTTCATATTGTGTCATTCCTTATGTTCTACATCAATGTATGGTATTGTATTGTACCTTTTTATATCGTATTTCATTCATCAAATACTATAAATTTGATATGCAGGGAACATTAACATAACACCTGTTTTTTTTAAATGACTGTTTTGCAACACGTCAAGCATAACAGGACCAGTGTATATTGTCCATCGTATCATGATGGTTAAAGGTAGGGACCAGTAATTGATCTTAATTTGAGTATAATCTCATTTTCATTGCAGTGGTCATGCCAATAGATTTATAGCTGTTAAAACATTCCTACTCAACTCCTACTGTGACAAATGTCAGTGTAATTAGGACATTTTACAGAGACTGTTGCATTATGGTACTTATTTCAGTTTGTTTTTGGAATGAAAGCATTTCACCCCATTCATCTATCCCAAACATTTTGACACTGAGCCTCATCAGCCATTAGCTTCCCTCAGTATTTCTAGAGTAAAACCTGACCTAAGCTGTCACCCAGTACCAGCACCAACTTCTGATGATATGGATCACTTGTCGAGAATCTTATTGGCACCAATTAACTGGCCAAATGGATTAATCTGTCAATTGTTGGTGATTGTATCATGAGTGTTTCTCCACCTTTAAATTTGTCTGGGATAAAAATCTATTCAGTGTAAAGAAAAAAAAATGGGCATCATGGTGTAAACCTGGTGTCTGAAGTGCAGTTTTTTTTTTTCAAATTTACATTGAGTGATAATATTTCTATCAGGTGTTATGCTCGTTTGCTTTTTTCAGATAATTTTCTTGACACTATAAAATCATGAAGCTCACTGCTGAAAAATAAGTAACTGCAATTTTTAGGCCATGAGTCTAAAAATAATGTGCAATTTTTTCCAAGTGAAGGACAGAAGTGAAACAGAGGGTTTTATTCCTCTTTTTTTCTAGCTGACATATTTCCCTCATCACAACACCTCTCTAGTATTATTGTCTTTTCAGATTTTATCCCACACATACAAACATACTCTCAAATTTCAAAAGTGTCATCTCCACAGATACATATTTGCATATTTGGCTGATTGGCATTGAATACTGGAGGAGAAGATCCTGTAGTAAAGCTGGTGTTCTTCTCTCATCCCAGATGCAGGAGATGGCTTTGCACCACCACCATCAGCAACACCATCACCAGCACCCAGACGGCGCTCATTATGACCCCGCCCGTAACCACCACATGATTAACAGCTCACCTCCGATACTGCCCAACCCCATGAGTGCACTCTCCCAGCTAAACCCTCAGGTCAGCCGGAGCGCACTGCCTCATGGCTCCCCCTCACCTCCCGGAAGTAAATCGGCCACACCTTCCCCCTCGAGCTCCAATCAGGAAGAGGAGACTGATCCTCATTCGAAGGTACTGCTGCTGCTATAGCAATGCTTCTCTGGCTTGTAGTAGTAGTAGTAGTAGTAATAGTAGTAGTAGTAGTTGTAGTAGTGGAGGATGAACAAGGGGTTGGCAGTAGAGCTGGGCGATATGGCCAAAAATATCAGTCGACAGCAATAATTTTAAATAAGTTTAAAGGGTGATTGTTGGACCTCAGTGAAAGTTGAAGAAACCAAATGATTATTTCTGGTTTTAATGTATTAGTGAACACTGCAGAAAGAAAAACATGACATAAAAGACGATAATAAAACAAAATATGAATGTGCAAAATTGATGTAAAAGGAAAAAATGACATATAAGACACAAAAATGCATGAACCAGAAAGCCCTCAGAGAGTGCAGACCTACACCAAGGCAGCTCAGTTTGTCTTCATAGTGAAAACCATTTGAACCTGTGCTCATTTCCCAATAATGTTATTGCGCCAAAAGTAATATTCTTAAACTTATTATTGGATTCTTTTACCATGAAAATCTACCATTAGCATCTGGAATCACATACATATCATTATCAGTAGTTATTAACCAAAAAATAATTTTTCCATAATGGTGTTTTTTTTCTGGAACTTGCTCTGTAAATGTTGAAGATACATCAAATCCATAGAAACGTTACTGAATCAGCAGACTTTCCACTACAGTTTGGTGTCAGTTTCATGTCTCTAGCTTTCTTTGCCACATTACAGTAGATATTTTTCTTCAACCCCTGTATATATAATCATCGTGGATCATTATATCTGAATTATTGCTCATGTCTGGATGAACCTTTGTGGCTTGATAGAATCTGCTGTTGTGTTATCCTGTTTTTTTTTGGTTAATTTTCCTGAGTGTTATTTGTGGCGTCACAAGGACAACTGTTGAATTTGTCCTAATCTTATGATGTTGAAGAATCCTTGAAAAATCTTCTGGATCCAGACGATGGTCCATATCACTACCACAATCTAAATGTTTATACTTTAGGCCATTTCTGACCTATCCTATGTTTGAGACCATAATAACTCATGATAAAAATTTATTTGCTTAGTACTGTATGTTCAAAAAGAATCACATGTATCTCTGGGAAAAAAGCTTCTTGGAGTCGGATGAACGGTTCTCCAGTGGTCGAGTGGTGCTATTTCAACTTAAAGTTACTTCCACATCGGCCTCACTCAGCAGCCCCGGTCACTGCCCACTGGGTAATATTAGCTTTGAAATATAGAAGAAAAGTAAACAGAAGATGCAGAGATGAGAAGCCGGGGATTGAACCGCTAACCCTTCAGTTCCTGCACAACCTGCTCTGCCTGCTCTACCTACTGAGCCACAGCCGTCCCAAGGCATGAAAAAAAAATAATCACCTTCATTTTTCCAATTTTTCCAATTTAGTGGACACATGATCAATCACAATTTCCTCAAATCACAAAATCAATACTTGGATATTTTAACAATTATATTACTCCTTACTTGTTGCTTGATGTCCCAATATTTTTTTACCTTCAAGGGTCTCAAAGAATCGAAGGCATGGACAGGCGCGGGTTTTCCTTCTGTTGACCAGACTGGAAATTTAGTTTGAAGATGTTTCGCTCCCTTTCCAGGAAACTTCAGAACTGAAGAAGCTCCCTGCATAGGCAGCAAAACGTCTTCAAACTGAATTTCCAGTCCGATCGACAGAAGGAAAACCACACACCTTGGATACTAGACGACTGAGAATCTTCACAGACAAGGAATGGACTCGTTTTAGCAAATTGTTTTTTTTCTCGTACAAAAGCTGACGAGTGGGTGGCAGCGTATGTCATGACACGCTGTGTCCACTGTAGTGACTGATGTGCAACTGTGACATTAAGACTCATTCATATAGGAGAAAACAACTTTTGCACAGCTGTCCACCGTAGTGACCTCTGTCCCTGAAAGGGTTAATGAATACTAATTAAAACTAGCCAACATTAGCTAGCTTAACCCGTGTTGTTTATTTTAAGCGTTTACAGTTTTTAGTGTGCATCAAATCATACGACTATGTACGTACGTAAAGTTGACATGAATGACTACTAACTAAGGTTCAGCAGCTTTGTTTGCTAACAGTTGCTTGCAAAGTGAGCTACGTATGCTAGTTAGCATCATACATCATCTTGCTCACGTTTACATTATAGCCTCGGTTGGATAAAGAATTCAGGCGTCTTAGGTGGTAACATTGTCTCGCAAAGGACAGTAAACTGTTCTCTTAAAAGCAGCAAAAAAGGTTATCTCACCCTTCACAAAGCAGACATTTTTTGCTTTACCTACGTGTTGTTTTCATAAAGAAATGCTGTTGCCAATGTCTTTATTGACTTAATGTAAGTGTAACAACTCTTTTCGTCATTTTTCTCCTACTGACAATTCTTCCGCTGTTTCCTTTGTAGTATTTCTCTTACATACGTAAGTAGAACATCAGAATAATTCCCAAAAAAGACGTAGCAACCAGAAGTCAGCAGGGTCAGGACTTATTAGGAATACACCGATTCTTATTTTTATATGAAGTTGGAAATTAAAGTAATGTTTCACTTGATATGAACTCTTTTCTTTTGTCTTTTTAATGGCATCAACAAATAAGTAGCTTCACATTTGAAAGGGAGATTGCTTTGAGATAATTTTCCTCTAAAGTTCACTATTTTAATATTATACATTTTCCATCTTTATGTATTCCGAGCAGTGCACTTAAAAACCAAAAACAACATTCACCATTATTCCCATGGAGATAATTTCACACTTGTATTTAATTCCAAACTGACTCTCTAACAATCTGTTACCGCCCTGTTTGTGTTGATTTTTTTTTGTTATTTGCTAACTGTCACACATGACTAACACAAGAAATTAAATGTCAGATTAATTGAACTACGTTAAAAAGTAATTAGAGATACACTGTGCATTTTATTCTTTAGTGAACAGGGCATCCAAGAGTGTTTTAAAGGCAGTACACATGTTGTTTTTCTGTGTAATTTTTTCTCACTCATTATTTACCATGTTGTCTAGTTGCACCGCTCACTTCATTTGCATCCCTCATCCCTGGAAATGAGAGGAGAAGGACACTTGTTTATATTCATTTGGTTAATGTAAATCTGTACAACTGCTTTGATAAATTGCCCACCAAGCAGTGTCACCGTGGCTTTGCTTGGTTTTTATCGAGGGAGGGAATGCGAATGAGTGTATAATTGAATCTGTCACGTCCACAATATTTCAGATTCATCGGTGTATGTTAATGCCAGCTCACTGTGATAAAGTGTAACAAGGAGGAGATCCTTTAGTTTGGGGGGAAAAAATAGTCTCTGCATATACATGGCTGCTCTGCTTCTTTGTGTGTGTGTGTGTGTGTGTGTGAGTAAAAAATGATTACCATCTCTTCTATCAGTAAGTAATTCCATTTGCTCTCTCCAATTCATTCTGAGACCACATCAAAGCCACAGCAGATACAGCAGGCGATTTAAAATTCTTTGCACCCGTGGCATGAAAAGTCGGAATTTATGACTTGCTGAACAACTGAAAAATAAAGACTTGAAAAGGTTTGATAAATTCAAATAGCTGATGTTATTTTTGACAAAGCAGGACAAAAAGTGCAACTGTGGCTGCAATAATTAAAAACTGACTCTACAAACAGATCCAACGGCGAATTATATCCGGTCAAGGCCGCCTACCCTGAGCCACTGGTTCTGCTGGAGGTTTTTCTCGTCCATCAAAGGAAGTTTTGCCTCCCCCCCGTCGTCCTTGTCTTGGTCTCGGTGGTTCTGTTGGGTTTACTCTCTGTATAGTCATGAGGCCTCGGCCTTGAATTGTGAAGCGCCTCGAGGTAATCGTCAATTACAAATAAAATTGAATTGAATTGAATTATGGATCGATGCAGTTAGTACATCCATGTTAACACTTTCATGCATTGATTATTTTTTAAAAGTTGGGATATGACACTTTCAGTCCTATGGCCCCTTATTTTGAGCAGGTAGTTAAATTACAGACAACAAGGCATGTTGGTTTAGTGAAATACAATTACATGTTCATTTTGCTTTTGATTTTGTTCATTTTTCCTAAAATTTTGTTCACTTTTTCTTCATTTGAGTGTTTTGTTCATTTTTCTCCTTGTTGCATCCATTTTTTAATTTTTATTTAACCTTTATTTATACTAGTGATCCCATTGACACCCAAAGTCTCATTTACAAGAGGGACCTGTTTCAGACATCAAATAAATTAATCTACAGTGGTCAAATGTTTACACGAAACATACTAAAAACACATACAGAATCCCAAGAATGATTTCACAGAATCACTTACACAACTAATCTGGTGCATTTTCTTCATTGATTTCTTCATTATTTTGTTAATTTTTCTTCCAATTTTGATCATGTTTTCTTCATTTTTTAAATTGGTTTGTTCATTTTTCTTCTTGTTGCATCCAATCTGATTCATTTTCTTGATTGGTTTGTTGATTTTGCCTCTTATTAAGCTCATTTTTCTTGTGATTTTGTTCACTTTGATTCATTTTACTTACTATTTTGTACCTTCTGCTTATGTTGCTTCTTTTCCCTGATTATTTTGTAATTTTGCTTTTCGCCTATTTGTCATTACTGTAAATTTAATATCCCTCTGTTTAACTTTGTAGGGCATTATAGTGGACACCATGCGTGAGAGGGTTGATTTGGAGGTTTTTGTATCTGCTGTGCCATAATTGTTCATATTGTTTGATTCTTCCAGATTGCAGGTGAGAAGCGGCCATCCTCAGACATGATGAAGCCCAAGCCCAAACCTCAAAAGAAGAAGAAGAAGAAGGACCCCAACGAGCCCACGAAGCCTGTGTCAGCCTACGCCTTGTTCTTCAGAGACACACAGGCAGCCATTAAGGGACAGAATCCCAACGCCACCTTTGGAGACGTATCCAAGATCGTAGCTTCAATGTGGGACGGACTGGGAGAGGAGCAGAAACAGGTAGGTTAATTATTAGCTCATGGTTGAATTTTGTGTGACTGACAGTGAAAACAGAAGAAGCAACATAACAGTTTTCCTACGACAGGTGAAGACATGAATTCACAAGTAGCTTTTAGCTTGACTCGCCTTTGTTTCCCAGTCCTACGCTAGTGTTAGGGCTTTAGGGGTTAGAATTAACCCCTAAAGACCTACTGTATGTAGAAGACATTGTCGGGTGCCTGACTCACATTTTCTAACATTTTCTAGTAGTGAGCATTATAAAGTTGAATAGTTAAAGTGCCAAATTGCTAATGAATTTGCAACGGACTTTGCCCTTAGAGGGTGCATAGCTCTACCAAGGCTGGCATTCACCCAAACTGTTATTTTTTGAACAGCTGTTACAAGGAGGACCGGCTAGCCTAGCTCGGAGTCAGTTCTCCAAGCTCCCCAGACCGCTCCCCAAAATCTAATTCTCTCCGGACCCTACGTGCATGTATATACAGCTTGAGTTATGTTCTACAATAGTCCTGGGTGATATGTTTTGCCCCTATCCTATCGGAAGATGAAGGTGTGTCTGCAAAACTCACCCCCACATGCCCGGTCCTGGATCCAGCAAGCACACCCACAGAGCCCATCTGTCCAGCGGTCCATGCACTTTCCTCCGACGAATCGGCCAACCCGAGCTTGGGTCGTTTTGTAGTTCAGACTTTTTTAAGGTGAATATATACAATAGTGTTAGCGTGCTGCTTAAATGTTCGATCACCAGTCCGTAGCTTCTACGGTTCAGTTCTCTCAGTTCTGCCTGTTTCTGTTGGCATCTATCCCTCGCTCGTCCATGCGGTCTGTCCCACAGCTGCCTTTCGTTGGCTGCTTTAACACCTTGTATCAACACAGCTGACTTGCATTCATGCGAAGGACAGAGAGCTCACAAACCACACCTACCTCCTCCAAATATATGTCAATCAGTGACTGCCTGAGCTGTAACCCACGCCTACGGAACCTGAATTGTAACACCAGCCAAGGAGGTTATGTGATCATGTTGGTTTGCCTGTTTGTTTGCCCATTTGTTTGTTTGTTAGCAGGATAATGCGAAAACTACTGGACAGATTTTTATGAATGGCCCTATCACGCAATGTGAAAAACAATGAAAAATTGATCCAGAATCCGCATCCTGACCCAGATCATCTTCAACACTTAATGGGTTCATCCTTGGCCCAAGAGCTACTTTTGCTGAAAATGTCATCAACATCCGTCCCGTAGTTTTTGCGTAATCCTGCAAAAAAAATGGACAAACAGCAAAACAAACAGAGAAACCAACATGACCACAGAGGTAATAAATGACAGTACATTTGAAAGTTTCTTGATTGAGTCATAGGCGGCCAGTTAGGTTTTTGAGAGTGCAAATAAAATTAGCAATAGTATTGGAGAACATGGGTACAAGGGAACAGTATAGACACCAAAACTGACTGGACAGGTTTAGGATGAGGAGTGGGGCCCGGGTTAGGAAAAAAGGTCATGAATTGGGATAAAATCGTAGTTTGTATATATAACTGGACAAAGTGACGTCACCCATTAGTTTTTGAAGGGCCGTTTTGAGACCAATCAGGTTGTCACTTCCTGGACGACATATTGGTGCCACTAGCAGCATGTAACCATATGTGAACAAACGGCAGCGGGGCTTATGAAGCGTTCATGCCACGGCACTCATGGGAACCTAATATTAGCTGCTAGCTTACTGACACAGTAAAACTTCATTGCGCAGTGTCAAACAAAATCTTATTATGGTGTTGTTGGTGTAAACACTTACCCACAGCTGTATGCCATGTATAACTATGATGTATAACTATGAACATATTGACTAAACAGAAGATATGAAGGTCCCAATCAGTCCTACATCACTAGCGAACTGTTACTATAGCGACATGTCAATCAAACCCCAGCACGGCAGTGATTTGTTGGATTATTTGCTGTAATATCTTAATAACGGAGCAAGAAGTTAAAGATGGATCATCATGTTACTTATTAGAGGATCCAAATAAAACGTTTGAGACCATGACGTCCCATGAAGAAAATTTATTGACTCAGTATTTTCAGATAGAATCACATGTATCTATGGAAAAAAAGCTTCTTGGAGTCAGACAATCGGTCCCCCAGTGGCCAAGTAGTGGTATTACAACTTAAAGTTACTTCCACATTAGCCACATTGAACATTGTTCCTAGGATAAAATAGAACCTTTAAAATAGAACCTCTAATATTCAAAATTAATTGGATATTAGAAAGACTTCACACAAAAATGAATTCTTCTCAGGTGCACATAACATATTTTAGTTTGTCTTTTACAAGTTCTGCACAGCTGGTTATGAACACCTTGGTGCAAATTGCCAACTGCTTTTAATTTTTTATTATCAAAAAAAAATTAACGAATGCACTGCTGACTGACCACAGTATTGTCAAAAATGTGCAAGCATGTGGTTACTTTTATCTCAAATCAGTAGCGAATTAGTTCTTTTACAACAAGGCAAACACAATATTGGCACTTCCACAATTCAGCCAGATGACGCTAACTGCTAGTTTGTCTGAAAGGTAAAATAACTATGAGAGAGGGTGTTTGCATGTTAAGTGGATCTCGTTTTGTGTGTTGTCATTGCCTGTAGTACAACAAATTGCTCCTCGGGGAGAACAAATTTCACCTTTGACATTTTTGATCCCCATTACCTGGAACACTGGAAACCTTTTTAATAGCATCTCCCAAACCGTCTACATTCAGTGGCTTAAACTTGCATCTGCTTGTGGATGAAAGGCAAAAAAGCACTAAGTCTTAAATGTTGTGTACAGCTGACTTTAATAAAATCTACTCAAGAGTCGACGTAAACCTGCCCAACTGGAAAAAAACACCTCTTAAATTATGCTTTTACATCCTGGTTCATGAATCCTCTACTTTGAGATATTTTCTCTGTTACGACGCCTCCCAGGTTTTATAATGACACTCGAATCAAATCAATACCCTCCCTCACTAGTGGGAATAAATCTAGATTCAGTCAAGGCCAAAAGTACGGATTATATTATTCATCTAGTGTGTTTTAATGGAAATGACCAAACTGGACCATGAACTTTATTCATATTTTGTTCATTTTGTTTATACTGTACTTTTTATTAGGCCTGTCAAAATTAATGCATTAATCCAGATTAGTCCATCTGCATGATTAATTAGATGAAAGATTTTAAGGCAATTGACGCATGCACAATGCACAATAACTCAAAATCCCACAATAACACTTATCAGCGTGGATAAACCGCTGATTACTGGTACAAAACTCAAAATCCCACAATGCAACGGTGGTCAGCTGACATTAGCTCCCCCTCCTGATTGACTGCTGCTTTTTATTAGTAATGATTAATCCAAATTAATCCAGTGACCCTCTGATTAATTTAGATTAATAATGAATGAGTATTAATCATGATTAATCAAAATTAATCCACAGCCTGTCATGTTTTTACCAACTTCTGTGATGAAAAATGTCAGTTTTGTTTGTTATTTTTTCTCATGGTTCCTCATTTTGATGTCTTAATTTTGTCCATTACTTAGTTAATGTTTTTCTTATTTTGTTTATTATTAATTCCTGTATTTTCTCGAATATTATGTTCATTTTGGTCAATTTTTTTAATTGAATTTTTCTCTTTTTTGTATATTATGTTGTTATTTGTGCTCATTTCTTCTGTTCATTTTTCATTTTGTTTTATTATTTTGTTAATTTTATTCTCATTGTGTTTACAATTTTTGTCAATTCCACGGGTTATTTTGTTCATCGTTACATAAAATCTCCCAAGCAAAATGGAGGTTGTGTAACAATGATCTGTTATGTTTTATCTGTTTGTTACTTTCAGAACTCACACACACACACACACACCCCCACACACCCCCACACACACACACACACACACACACACACACACACACTCACCTGACTCACACAGACACTGTCTTCATGCATGTCTGAAATCATCAGGTCAAATCTGTACATATACTTCATCTTGCTAAATCAACAACAGATTTTAATTTTAATCCACCATATACTCACCTGAAAATATCTTACACCATTATTTTGTAGCTAAACACAGTAGAATTTCAGCCTGTGGACCTTTGAGCCGCTAAAACCTTCCCCGGGGACACAACCTTGGTGGAGGTCTGCGCCTGAGTACTTTATAGTTTATAATATTGCTATTTTTTTAAATTAGTGCTTTGATTCTTTTTTTAGTTCACTTTTGTTCATTTTGTGCCCTATTTTGTTCATTCTCAATCATTATAATGCATTAATTGTTCGTTTTGTGCATTACTTTAATTTTTAATTATTTTTTATTATTTATTGTCATTTCATTTATTATATTGTTGATTTTTGTCAATTTCATTTGTTATATTGTTCATTGTTTGTTGTATGGTTCATGTAATTTTTTATTTAATTGATTTTTTTTGTTTTGCTTATTTTCTTAATTATTCTGTGGATTTTTGCCAATGTTTGTTTATTTTCTTGATATACTGTTCATTTTTGTTATTTTTGTCACTACTGTGTATTATTTTGCATGTTAATTTCATGAAGTGCTTTGTTATTTTTTTGGTTCATCTTTGTTAATTTGGTGCACTATTTTGCTCATTCTTGTCTTTTCTAATGCATTAATTATTCATTTTATGCATTGTGTTGTTATTTTTTAATTACTTTTTATGTTTCCTAATGTCAATTACCATATTACAAATTTTTGTCCAACGTTTTTGAGGAGTCTTTTCATTCTTTATTATATGAGTCATGTTTTTTTTTTTTTGACTATTTTGTACATTTTTGTTTAATTTCTTAATTATTCTCTGTTTTTTGGCAATGTTGGGGAATTTTCTTCACTGTACAGTTCACTTTTGTTCATTTTTTTGTCAATATTGCATAATACTTTGTATGTTTTGGTCCATTTTAATCTGTCGCTGTTTCATTTGATGGACTATTTTGTTAGATTGGTGCTTATTTTTCTTACTTTCTACATTCTGATTTGATGGTGTTCCTATATATCATACTGTAGAGTTTTTTAAATTTAAAGAGTAAAATACAGTACATACATAATGTTACAAAGGCTGGATGCTAAAGAGACACTGCATTTAATGAGTTAGTGAATCAAGTACATTTGCACTGGTAGTCGATATAAAGTGGCTAAAATCCTGTGATATTTATGCCATGGAAGCGCAGAACAGTGAAACTGTAGCTGCCATCATCAGTGTCGATATTTATATTCCTCCCAAAGTCAATTTAATTTTTATTGCAGCCGTACCTGTTCATATGGAACGGCAGCAACATTTTGTATATTTCATATGAACATTTCCCACCAACAGACAAAGTCAAAGGGGCTTTTTATGTGTTTGAGGTAACAAATGATGGTGTGAAATGAATGGAAAACGAGACAGTCTGATGATCATGCGCAGACTCATATTTTAGAATATCCAGTCAGGGCACAGCCTATTGGGTGTCAAATAAAAGCACCTGTCTCCATGACAAAGTGCAGCCCGTTCTCCTCAGCCTCAGCCGCTGACTACCCCCCCCCCCATCTCATATGTGTGTGTGTGTGTATGTGTGTGTTTTCTCCCACCAAACCTACTTTATTCACTGGACTTTGGAGGCCGTCTGTCCCTTTTATTTGCAGTTAATTTTTGCCGCCTTCACCTGGGCTCTTCACCATGAATCTTCATTTCGCCACTGACACCCTTGAATGTGAATTCCTCATTTCCTGTCCTTTTATTTATATCTGTTGCCTGGTGATTTGATCATGCTGGGAATACAAGATTAGCAATTGCCTTGTCCTTGGTTTTGCCTCAAGGACATCTGCTCCTGAAATGTTATTGTTTGTGCCTCTTAACCCTTCGTGTCCTGGCTCTGTTTCCACTCTGCTCTACTCTAGCTTCTCTCTCTCTCTCTCTCTCTCTTTGCATCTGTTTTTCCGATCTCACTCTCTCTTTCCTCCTAAATGCATTCGTCCTTCACTGCATTACCTAGAAACAGAGACGAAACCGACAAAAGGACAATTTACCGTTAGAAATCGGCCCCTTTATTGTACCTTCCCGCTGCTAATTTTTTGATTTGTTTGTGCATTCGTGTGTTTAATCAAACGTGTCACCTCGCAAGATACATAATTAACTGCAGGTAATGATGTCATTATGGAATGAAATGTAGGGCCCTTTCTGGCCAATAACACTGTGATTGCTTTAATTATTCTCCTTGACTAGCACTGTCACTTCTTCCAGCACAACAAACAAATGCACTTCAAAACCGTGCATTTGCAGCACGTCACCTGTTCAGTGGTTGCACGTTATTGATCGTTAAAGGCGAACAACATTAAAATCTGTTTCTTGAACCTTTATTTAACCAAGTAAGACTCACATACTGTACAGTATTGCAGTTCCCCGATTATTTGTGATGAAGAACCTCTGCTCAGTTATTTTTGAAGAGTAAAAAGGTTGAAATGAAAAAAAAATCAATTAAAATATATAAATGAAGCAAGAAAATCATGCAAATAATCAAGTATGTTCATAAAAATTAACAAAACAAGCAACAAAATGGTCAAAATAAACAAGAATATTAACAAAAATGAACAAATTAAGCAATCAACTAAATTTGTAAAAATGAATGAAATAAGCAACAAAATGCTCAAAATAAGCAAGTCAATGAACAAAAATAAGAGAAGAAAGTAATAAAATGAGATGAAATGATCAAAGTAATCCAGTAAAATAACAGAAATAAACAAAATTAGCAAAAATGATCAGAATAATCAAGTAAATTAACAAGACTGAACAAAATAAGCAACAAAATTGTCAAAATAATCAAGTAAATTAGCTCAGATGAACAAAGAAAGCAGTAAAATGACCAAAAGTAATCAAAATAGTCAAGTATATCAACAGAAATAAAAAAATATACGTAATAATGCGAGCAAAAATGATAAAAATCAAAAAAATGAAAAAAATAAGAAAAGCAAACACTAAAATTAGAAGAATTGTTCAAAATAATCCAGTAAAATACCAAATAAATAAATAAATTTGCAAAAATGATCTGCATAATCAAATAAATTAACAAAAATGAACAAAATAAGCAATAAAATGAGCAAAATGATCAAGTAAATTAACAAGAATAAATAGAAAATAAGCAACAAAATGCTCAAAGCAAACAAGTAAATGAACACAATCCAAGTAGTAAGCAATAAAATGAGATGAAATTATCAAAATAATCCAGTAAAATAACAGAAATAGACAAAATTAGCAAAAATGAACAGAATAATCAAATAAATTAACTCAAACGAACAAAGAAAGCAATAAAATGAGCAAAAGTTATCAAAATAGTCAAGTATATTAACAAAAATGAACAATATAAGCAATAAAGCGAGCAAAAAATGATAAAAAGCAAGAAAATGAACAAAAATGAGAAGTAAACATTAAAATGAGAATTAATGATCAAAATAATCCAGTAAAATAACAAATAAATAAACAAAATTAGGAAAAAAAAGATTAGCATAATGAAATAAATTAACAAAAAGGAACAAAATCAGCAATAAAAAGAGCAAAATGAGTCAAGAAAATAGTCAAGAAAATGAACAAAAATGAATAAAATTCTGTCATAATGTCACTGCGTGAGGAGATTTGATCACATACTGTTTTACTTTTACTCAAGTACTGAAGTTGATGAATACTCCTACTTGTACTTGAGTCATTAAAATGACAAAGTAACTATATGTTTACTTGAGTACTGTCTGTGTATTCTCCACCCAGCAGTGTCCTGACAGAGACAGGCAGCAGCACAGGGTTACAAGTCTAGTATACAAACACACACACACATACACACACACACACGATACATACGAGTGCTGACCAGTGTTTTTATTGCCAATGCACTATGAATATGCACAATACACACATTCCAAAAACAGGCTGAATTGCAGAAAAAATAATGTTCGTTTCCCGTCAGCATATAGCAAATGGTGCATCTGTCTTTGTGGCCATCACCATCCTGCCTCCACTTACACCTGCTATTAACATGGGGTCTGTGTCCAGGCAATGAACACACAGGTATTTTGAATACATTTTCTCAGCATCTAACGATGCAGCAGTCAACGCACATATTGCACAAACTAAATGTCAATACAATCCAACCTTATATTTTCCTTATTCTAGATCACATGGTAAGTAGGAAAATGTCTGCAAACTCCAAATATTCCCATGTGTTACTATAGAGCAAAGGGAAGGAAAAAACCTACAGGCGACATATATTACGTTGTTGGTGAGTCTTGGTGAAAGGTTGAGGTTAGGAATCTTTGGATACCGTGACCTGGGTGACTGAGAATCTTCACAGACATGTTAAGGTTAGGATTTTCTTTTTCAAAACTTCAGAAAATCTCATGTGAAAACTGCGACTCCCTCATAGAGTGCAGACCTCCACCAGGGCAGCCCGGCTTGTCTTCATGCTGAAAACCTACCATTGTCATTATCATTTCCCCGTTATATTTTTGCACCAAAAGTAATCCAGTAATCCCTCATTCCGGGACCACCCGCGAAAGGTGCAAAGTAGCAGCACCGTATTAATTTTTTTATTGTACGTGTATTTTTACCTTTATAAACCCTCCCTGCACTGTTAACAACCCACCCTTTACTTTATTAATAACAGCGTGTAAGCATAAAGCTATATGAGCGTGACAGGTAAGTTTACCGTGAATAGCCTTAGAAGATGACGGACGCCTGGGCGGCATTGCAGGGGTTGAAATAAAGCAAAAGTTTCACAAAAAAGTAGGGCTGTCAAAATTAACATGCGAATCCAGATTACTCCATTTGCATGATTAACTAGATTAAAATTTTTAACGCGATTAATACGTTAATGCGATTAACGCACAATAACTCGTATCAAGGAAAAAGTGATGAAATCTTATGTTACACTTGACCCACGTCACTGCCAACTTATTTAGTATTTACTGCTTCAAAGTCAATTTAAATGTAAAAGTATAAGTCTTTACACATTTGAAACAAATTACATTAGTCACTGATGAAAATAATGAAGTGAAAAAAGCAAAAACATCTGAGCAGAACATTACAGAGGTTCTGTTAAGTTCTACAAAGCAGCTGGAGTTTCCTTTAGTTACACAAGTTTAAATTAGAAAAAAATATACATTTTAATGTAAAATAAGTCAATATAGTCGAGTGTCGAAACAACAAATGGGTATTAATTGTGATTAATCAAAATGAATCCAGTGAGCCTGTGATTAATTTAGATTATTAATGAA
>JAQQAE010007500.1:0-15836 GCA_029823295.1 Pseudamia nigra
AGTGGAATTGCGGTTTGTACAATGAAATATGTTGGTCATGTAGTAGCTTCTTTTAACGTGGCTTTCAAGGAGTATATCTGTGGAGAATAATATTTAATGACTCTGTTTGCATCCCTCTGACTGTCCTTTAGAAGCAGACCTCAGAGCAGCGCACAGTGAAACATTTCCACTTCACCTCCTGGCCTGACCATGGAGTCCCACAGGGCACGGACGTCTTAGTCCAGTTCAGAAGACTCATTAGACACCACATAGAGACAAAAGCTGATGAGACGCCCACTGTGGTTCACTGCAGGTACAGAATAAAACGTGCCAATCGCTGCAATTACCAAAGTGTTGAAGCTACTTTAAAAACACTGAGTTCTTTCCTGTCGATGTTTCTCGTAGTGCTGGAGTTGGGAGGACGGGGACCATTATAGCATTGGATGTGCTTCTGCAGCAGCTCGAAAAAGAAAAAGCAGTGGACATCAACGGCTTTGTGTACAAGATGAGACTGAATCGGCCAAACATGGTGCAGACAGAGGTAAAGCTGACAAAATGTTAGAGTTTTTTTAGGCCAGGGGTCAGCAACCTTTACATCTGAAAAGTCATTTTTGGACAGAAAGGAGGAATAAAGTGTCTGGAGACACAAAAAATATTCAAAACCTTGAAGTACCACATAAAATATGAAGCAAGTTTTAGCTGGCAATATGTTAAAAACAATTTGTTCGCATTTCATTCCTTTTTTGTTTATTTTGTTTATTACTATATTCATTTCATCCATTTTTTATCAATGAATTCATTTTGCTGATTTTTAAAAAAATTTCTTCATTTCCTTGATTATGTTGCTCAATTTTATTCATTTTTCCACATTTTTATTGATTTTGAAGATGATTTTGATCAGATTCTGTTCATTTTTTATTGTATTCATTTTTGTGAATGCATCTCCATGAATTATTTTCCTCTAGTTTTTCTTCATTTTCTTGTTTACAATCATTATATGGACTATTTTGTTACTTTTCTTGGATATTTTTGTTAATTTATGATTTTTGTTGATCTTCCTCATTATTTTACTTAGGTTTGTCGTAGTCTGCTGAAATCTCTGACTATATTCAACCATTTTGCTCATTTTTGTTCATTTTTTATGATTGTATGTATTACATTGTTCAGTCTTTTTCATTTCCCTAATGATTTTGTAGGTTATTTGCATCAGTTTTGTCTTAATTTTTGTTCATTAGGCAGTTTAATTTTCTTTTTTATTGATTTTGGTCACTTTCATTTATTAGAATGTGTTACTTCCATCACTGGTCAAATCCACAGAGCCACGTGGGAGGGGCTAAAGTGCCACATGTGGCCCTGGAGCCACACTTTGCATACCCCTGTTTAAGGCTGAGCTGCCAAATCCTAAATTAGGCAATCAGTGATTTCTCTGAGGACCAAACCTCTTCTTTCTTAAATCTATACAAGACATCAACATACACTACCAGTCAAAAGTTTGGGCACACCTTCTTCTCTGTGTTTTTGCTTTATTTTTGACGTACATCAGGGGTCGGCAATATTTACAATCTGAAGTCATTTTTGGACAGAAAGGAAAAAAAAATGTGTATTTTAACCCTGTTAAAATCTGTTTCATTTATTCAGTTTTGTGTTTTATTTTGTTCATTTACTTGACTATAATTGTTTTTTCAGTTTTGGTCACTTTCTTGATTATTTTGTTCATTTTGTGAATGTTTTCAGTTTTATCTTAATTTTTTTTCTTTGTTTCGTTATTTTCTCCATCTTTTTTGATGTACTGTAGCACTTATTTTTGTTCATTTTGATTTACTATATTGCTGAGCAATAATAGAAATGTTCAAGAGCCGCTGGTTGCAGACCCATGTTATATATTAATACTGTACTGGAGATGAACTGAACTGCGAAAGAATACCCATTAGAATGTGCAGTAAAAAGTGTGTGATTTCTTGCTATCCTATAATCCTAATGTGCTTTAGACCTTCAGATGTCTTGTGTAGAGGAAGACTGGGTACAGAGTCAGTAGTCCTGTAATTGGCACTACAACTACTCTATAGGTCTATATTATGGCAAGAAATAGTTGAATAGAGAAAAGACAGCACATCATCACTTTATGAAGGTGAGTCGATCCAAAAGAAAAAAACATTTGTGTCCTTAAGCGCAGATGTCAAAACCATCAGATTCTATCTGAGGTGGTGTCAATGGATGATTTATTTCCTGTCTTGGGACAGTCTTCACTAGAGCCATAGTGTTTGAGCGACTGCACTTGGGGACAGATTCAAAACTCTTTTCGGCTTGACTGGCCTTTGTTTCCTAAAGTAATGATGGGCTGTCTTTTCTCTTTATGTAACTATTGACTTGGATTTGTACAGTAGTTGTAGTAACACTAATAGGGCTATTGACTCCGTACCCACCCTTCCCCTACACGAGACAATTGATGGTCTAAAGCACATTAAGAAGGCAAGAAATGGCACAAATTAACTCTTGACAAGGCGTATTTGTAATGTGAAAACTACCCCACAACTATGTTGTGAATCTGACGAGAAAATGCAAAGCTGTCATCAAAGCTAAATATGGCTGCTTTGGACAATCTAAAATATAAAACCTGTTCAGGTTTGTTTGGTACATAATTCTATGTGTGTTCTTTCACAGTTTGGATGTCTTCCAACATATAGTGTTAAAAATAAAGAAAAACCACTGAAGACACGTGTATTGAAACTTTTGACTAATGATGTAGAATCACAATGGTTAACACTGGGGCCATGATTGGGCTTTGTCTACTTAATGAAGGAGCCACATATTAACATAAACCACAGTTCATTGTCACCCTTCATATTAATGCCTCTAAGCATCAAACTTTGCATTAATAGTCATTTGAACACAAAAATTTTGACTTAAATTTTTTTTAGAAAACTCAGACATGATGGCTGTACAGCTTGTTACGTTCAGCTGTCTGTCAGAATACAGTATTTACATAGCATGTAGTATCTTTATTTTCTACACCGAGATCTGAATTCTGCATTTTGTTCCTTCTCCTTTTCAAGGTTGGAATGAATTTTCAAATGACCAACAACTGTTTTGTCATTTCAGTCTCAGTACATCTTTCTCCACCACTGCATCATGAACAGTCTGCAGCAGAACGACAGGAGTGACAACGGCATTTATGAAAATGCAGATATGATATACGTCAATGCGACTGCACTCAGAGAGCTGCACTAAACAGAATGAACGCCTAACCAATAGAACACTGCCTTTCATGCACTCAATAGTGATCAATAACATTTATATTCTAGACTGTAAATGTGAATGACTTCACCTTATATTTTACTGTACATACAAAGCACACTTTATATGTAACTTTTATGTCTTTAATATATTAATCGTGTGAGTGAACACCACTTCAGATGACCTAGGAATGTGTTCTTTATTAATAAATTTAAGTAGAAAAACATGTTCTACATCTGTACAAGAAATAAAATATTTTGTAAGATAAATTTGCAAATAAAACAAAAACAGACTTGAACAGAACGGCATCTTGCTTGTCTGTGTATAAATATTTAATTGGAGACTGGGATTAGAGTTCAACATCTGCATTTAATGTCCGAGACTCTCGTCCTGCAGACAGAACCCACACTCTTCTCAGTCGTCCTCCTCTGATGTGCTGTCATCCGATGTGTCTTGACTATTGGAGGCAACAGAGAAGTGCTTCTCTATGAGTGCCTGTCTGGCTTTGAGCGCCTCCTTGTTGTTCTTTGTTGTCACTGGCTCCTGCTTGCGTGGATACAAGTGCTCCGTTGGACCCGCTCCAGGCGGGGGAGGGACAGAAAACTTCTGTGCAATGTTGTGAAGGACACTGCACGCTTTGATGATGTTGAACTTTTTGTCCAAACCACCTTCCCTTGCATAACCAAGCCGAGTTAGACACTTGAAGCGTCTCTTCATGGTGCCGAGTGTTGTCCAGATCACGTGGTGAATTTTGGCGTGGGCCTCATTGAAGCGGGACTCACTGTCATTTGCGGGTTCTGACACAGGAGTCAAAACATGTTTGCTTAGGTGGTAGCCTTTCCCACCTTAGAGAGAAAAGACATGCAGATATTAAATATTTATTTACATTTAGGTATTATTACAACTTGTTAGTGTCCAACCTGCACACTGAGAAAGTGTTCTGTGCAGCTATCCCGAATAAAACTATGTAATTCCATAACAAAGAGTGTTTTTAGTTGATCATTTAGATGAGGAGGAATCAGCAGTGTGTGTCTAAAGAACATAAACACAAAATGTGTTGATGTGGGCAGGCAACTGGTCAGAACAGTGCACGACAAATTATCATCGTTTACAGCAGAGCTGTTTATTACTCTGACCTTGTATCTATGTATGCAATTGCAGTTCTTTTACAGATTTTTTTCTTCCTCATCAGTTTAGAGTTTAATATCTTCATTCTCAGGAAAAGTATGAGATCTTGTAAAAACCTCGACAAAACGGAAGGGATTTTAAGGCCAAGGATCATTATTAATTAAAGGATTATTAGCTACAATATAATACAGTCATGTCTTTGACTGTAGTACTTTATTGTGCCCTGAGGTTTCAGGCATTTTTTCTTTCAAAACTATGCAGCTCAATCTGCTAAGACTATGAGACCTCCAGACATACTTTTAATTAGGCAGGAGGTTTTAGGAATTGTTTCTTCTGAATGGAAATCTAAATAACAAAACGTAACTTTTTCTATTTAACATACACTACGAGTCAAAAGCATGAACGCAACTTTTTTTTCAGTGTTTTTTCTTTATTTTTCTTATTATTTTTCAACACTGTCCATTAATACTGAAGATGTTGAAACTGCAAAAGAGCATGTACTATGCTCGCCCTGGGCTTGTTCTTGGAGGTTCTGTTGGGTTTGTTCTCTGCATGTTCTTTTAAGACTT
The DNA here is from genome assembly GCA_029823295.1 of Pseudamia nigra. Classification (NCBI taxonomy): domain Eukaryota; kingdom Metazoa; phylum Chordata; class Actinopteri; order Kurtiformes; family Apogonidae; genus Pseudamia; species Pseudamia nigra. Next base: position 4,911 of record JAQQAE010007500.1, read on the forward strand.
TGTCCTTGGTTTGTGAAGCTTCTAGAGATAATCTTGGATTTTGACTAGCCCTATACAATTACAACGAAATTGAATCTTTTAAATTCATAGACATCATTTGTGGAAATAGTGGCAGAATTCTGTCAGGGTCCGAAAATTACCTGCCACAAACCATTGACAGTAATGCTGTTTTTTCCAAAGTTAGGTCCTATGGGACAAAACCGGAAGGTGCGTGACTTGGGCTCTTGTTTGATCATGTCGACACATTCCAGTCCATCATTGCGTAATGAGAGGAAAGTCAGTCAGCTGACTTTTGACGGGTAGTGTGTATTAATATGATCACTTTGCTAATTTGCATACAGTTGACAACAGACGACGTCATCACACTGCGCCTTCTGCTGATGAAAAACATTATTTCTTCACACGTTTCATTGCTCTATCTGAACCAAGGTAGTCATAGCAAAATGGTTCATCCCTTTATGTCCTAATCGACACATTTTCTTTCCCTCACACACAATTTGTACCCCACTTTGTTTTCATTTTTTGAGTCCATCACTTTCCACTGAACTCACCAATGACCCAATACGATCCGTACAGATCCTCCTCGATTTCCTTTCCTTTAAACGACGACTCCCACAGCTCCTGCTCAGACGTTTTGCCCACACAGCACTTTTCAATGCTCATTATATTCCCGTCTGAGTCGCACATGATCTGGCTCACCACGGACGTGAAGCCCAGGCTGTTGACAAAAGACGAGTAGTCCGTCTCGTAGATCGACGCCCGCGCCCTGAAGTGGGCCGGTGCCATGACGCCCACCACGTTGGGGATCCCGCAGATCTGCTGGATCTTGGAGGCGACGATAACTCTGGCCTCCTCCAGCTGTGGGAAAGAGATAAACTGGTCGGCCATGGCTGAGAGGGTCCCGGAGATGAGGCTGATGATGGCGGGGCAGTGGGTCAGGCTCAGTCCCATTCTGTCCAGGACTGTGGATGAGGAGACCCCATGTGCGTAGTAGTCCAGACTCACCATGATCAGGTGGTCCACCGGAACCCGAGTCTTTTTCCCCACTTTATTCATACGGGCTCGGACGGCGTCTGTGATGAAGGTGACGCATGGTCTGGTGAGATGAAAGTGCTCGAACAAAGCTTCTTCGTCAAACTCGTCGAAGCAGCTCGGAGAGGAGTGGTCCACATCAGCGTGGCCGAGGAGCTCTTCGTGGACCGCGAGCCACACAGGAAGAGCGAAAGCCATGTGTTTAGAAAAAAAGTCTAAAACACACCTACGGCGATAAATACAAGTCAAGTGGAGTTATTTAGAATAATGAATGGATGTAAACAGTAGGAAGCTCGGCGGAAGTGATGCCTTCTTCTGTATTCTTCTTGTGTGTATTACTGCCATCTAGTGGACATGAATGGTATATCCCAATTACGACAGTAGAAGGCATCAGACGTTTAAAATTGAATGCTTTTGGAGACCATTTTGAGATGCATTGTAAACGAATATGGTATTTTACCTGGTATTCTACAGAACATTAACCTTTTAACAGGCATTGTGAACACACAGTTGATCTTTATGTGTGATCAATTTGCTCCTGTAAAACCTCAGTGAAACCCATTTTTGGCTGTTTGTCCTTTCCCCCCACAGTGTATATTAATTATTCATGTTCAAAAATAACGAAAAAGGTGAAAGTTGATTTGCATACATGTACTAGTCAGACAATGACAAAAAATGAGACTCAGATTTCAAATAAAAGCAAAACATACATGTTCTAGGCCCTCTAATGAAACTATCACATAAATATTATATGAGTGTGAAAATACATAGTATGTCTGTGGTTCCTGTGACTGTTCTTGCCTAAAGTTGTTCTAAATAGGCAAGTCAACCATGAATTAATGCCTATAACTGCTACATGATTGGTTGGAACAGTTGTTAATGTGAAGCCAGGAACACAATTTTACTATTCTTTTTATTTTCTAGTTTTATTTCTTACCATGCTAGTTAAAGGATTAATCCATTACATCAAATTTAACTCCACAAGTTCAACCCACAGACTGAACTTAAAGCATTCAATTTAATTGAATTGACTTCGGTTACCATATGAAAGAAGAAACAAATGAAACAAAAAGTGAACAAAGCTGAGCAAAATAATCAAAGGAATAAAAATGAGCACAATCATCCACAAACTGACAAAAAATGGACCATATATTTCTAACTGACCACAAAAGAAATAAAAGCCAAACAAATTGACAAAATGAACATAAATGACTAAATATTGATTTAAAAATTAAAATATTCCACAACTTGGACAAAAACTATAGACAAAATAAATTAACCCACATTTCCATACAGCCCAAAGTAAAAAAGGTGAACAGTAGACGCAGCTGCAGCTTTAAAGCTCAGAAATGTGGACATATTAAATAGATAAGTTGTGTTTGGTACGTTTTTTAAAGGTTGAATACAGGGAGTCTCCACAAACCAGGAAGTGTAATGTATGGACCATCCTAAAATGAAGCCAAGCAATATATCGAAGTTTTAAACTCCTAACAGGGAAAAGTAAACTTCTCTAATTTGTGTTAAATCCATTTTTTCACCTTAATGTTAATCTCACCGCCATCCTGAATAACATAACATGCTTGTTTATTTGGGTTACTCTAGATGTTTGCCATCCCACATTTGAAGTGCCGTTTTTACATCTGTATGGCTGTGGTAGATTCTGCAAGGCATTACATTTTTCTATAAAACATTGAGGAAAAAAGGCGGATGGGTCACTTTCAACCTACAACCTATCCGGTGAACTCCACATTGAGGATCTTCTTCAAATTCAAAACTCAACATCACGTACGTAACACATCATGTTATTTATTTCAGATGATATCACTGTTGCAGAAAAATACCAAATTGTCACTCAGCGCATTAATTATATACATAACCCATAAATAAACACATAATCCATTTATAGACAAAGGTTAATCAGTAACACCACAATAAATTCTCAGTAGTTATAACTATATCATTTTTCCAACCAGAATCACTCTCTGTTTGTCGTATCTGGAGACAAGTAGAACATTTTATTGACTTCACTAATGGAAACATCTTTCAGTCTGGGTACTCCTCCCTTCTGACAGACCTCTGTCATCTGGCCTTGAGAAAACACATCTGCAAAAAAAATAATACATCAAAGTTGTCATCTATCACATGCCTATTAACAATGAAATTCAAAGCTTTTCTGTTCAGTTCTTAATGACTATTGGATGAATGTTCTGGAAGCCAAATAATCACTAAAAAGATAATCTTTGATTTTTATTACACTTTGTTAACAGTTACTTTATGGAGGTAGTTATGTCAGACTGCAACTAATGAGTACTTTTATTATTGATTCATCTTTTGATTATTATATCTATCAATCAATTACTTTTTTGCAGTAAATGTTGAGCTCTCAATAACATCCTCAAATGGCTTTTTAGGTCCACACTACCATATTCAGTTTATTGTTATGGACAACTAAAGAAACAAGGCTTACAGTATTTACTTCATATTTAAGAAGCTGAAATCAGGTTGTTTTGTCAATTTCTTTTGATTAAAAAAACCCCTCAAACTATTAATTTGATTCAATTTCAAAATTTACCTGTGATGTTGTCCACAGAGTCCAGTGGAGCAGTGTTGTTCATGTTCACTCCAAATAGAACCACTATGAAGACGACGGTAGCCACCAGAAAATAGACTGGCACTGCAATGGCCCAATATCTAAACAAACAAACATTTCAGTTAATCAATAGTACAACTGCTAATGGGGAACATGGATTTCCTGCAGAAAAATACTAATTTAACAAGAGAGGAGAGAGAACTGAGCAACTGATGACTGCAGTCTGATAAGGCTACTCACTTTTGAGGCCAGTAGGTGAGTCCAATTGCATGAAGCCACTCCTCTGGTACAAATGCCCACAGACAATATAGAACTGTGGAGACAAGAGGAAGGTCACTTTAAGGACTTAAAGTGTAACTCAACCCTCTATGTGAGTTGGAAAAGTGATAAAAACTCCAACAGTGAGAGCAGAGTGTTAAATGTCTGAAACACAGACACGTATACAGGACTATGTGGAGTGTTAGGGTAACCCTAACCCTACTAAAAATGTCAGTTTGTTTGCCGTATTTAGAATATTTTTGCCACTTTATGTCATAGTTACGCAAACCTTTCCCAGAGGCAAATGAAAGCCTGAAATGCCCTTAAACCTGCTGAATTTCCCTGATAAAAGAGTGATTCAGCAATATGTGTTGTTGTGCCGCTGTGGTGTTTCAAAATGTTGTGTAATATTCAATCAAGGTTTACATGAGTATATCGCTGTTTAGTGGCTGTTTCTGGCGGAATTCTAAATTCCACAAACTTGATGACATGGAGGTGTTTTAGATGACAGCCTTTGTGTTGTCATTGAAGTGAAGATTTTAAACGATAATGAGGCGAGTTACACCATTTTCACAGTGAGGTCATACAGTTTACAGCTCAAAAGCACAGTCTGGTGTCTTTAACAAAGACAAGTACGATCACTGGTTGCATCGCCGTAATAGTCTGTTGTTTCCTGCCGCCTTTTTCTTATTTCGCAGTACATTCAGTTCAGTTTCAACGTCTGTACAGGCTTTGTACTATTTTGGATCGACACTGTGTTAGGGAACATGTGGATGTTTGACTTACAGAAGCCGAACTGGGAGCAGAGGTAAAGAACAAACCCATAGATGGCCCTCACAGGCAGCGGAGACGGCGAGTTTTCCACCATGACCTGGAATCCCAGCAGCAGCAAACGCTAACGAGCTATATCTGAAATATCTGTCCCACAAGTACGAGTCAAATCATCTTCTATTATGTTTTAAATACTTTTTCTTTCAGCTAAACCATAAGAATCATCAGTACAGATTTTAGGTGAAACCGAGCTAATATCGCACCGCTGAGCTTTAGCCTGAAACAGAATGTTTTTGTATGAAGTCAAGTAATTGGGGCTTAACCTGTTTAGAATCCCCGATTAAAAATATTTCTAGAAAACTAAACTTTTTACGTTATTTAATCCTCTTGGGTTAACAAATATCAACAGTATCGTCGATCAATTATCCTGCCTTGATTGTGTCCCATAAGATAACATGCTCGATGTGAAACTTTGGCGAGAAAAACCCAGTTCCTGGTATGGAATGAAAGCAAAACATTTACGTTTCAAAGTTTAAGCATTACAACATTTCAAACCAGCAGCAGTGTTATAACGTACGTTTCGAAGTCGTTATTACGATCAATTATTGGGATAATTAGCAGTACAGCTTAATTGTCACGCTAACGAGCACTGTAAATGTTCAGTCGGACATATTTGGATGGTACACAGCTGGGAAATACCAAATACACGTTTCAGCATGGCTTTACAGCACTTGAAGTTTGCCACGAAACGACTTTAACACCAGTTCAGGAAAATCCACGTATACTTTTCTTTGTTGATATTACTCAGCTTGCTTCGGGGATACATTTTTTGGTGAGACAGCATTTCGTGTCTAACATAATCTGGAAACGAGGTGAAGCAGCGCTGGTCCGGCGTGGCTGAGCAGCGTTAGCATTAACAGGCTCCACATAGTTTAACATTCAGCACAGAATAGATCAGCTAAAGCAGCGATGTCAAAAGTAAAGGCGAAGAAAACTGACTCTTCCTGTCAAACGCAACGGTCTAAAACCAGCGCCAAAAACAGGCCGGCGAAAAAGAAATACTGGAAAAAACAGAAGCTTAAAAAGAAGTCCCATTCAAATGAACGAGGACAACCTAAAACTAAACAAACGCGACCACCTGTGGATGCCCAGCAATTTTCAGTGAACTGGAAAGCCTTACAAGAGGTACGAATTATGTCTGCATGTGTATCATGAGTTTACATGTTATTACTTGTTTCCTGAAAATTGCTCACACTTTGTACACTTTGTGCAGATCCTGAAGGCAACACAACCGGAGAAGAAGCAGCCAGTGAAGACAGAGCATCAGAAGCATCAGAATGGGGCTCTACCATCAGAAAAGCCTACTAAAAATATATCCAAGAACAGCACTGGGCCCAGGAAAAAAGATCCAGGGAAAACTTCCAAGGCTGTTTGTGACAAAAGATTCTCTAAAGACTCCCATGTGGATGTGAAGAGCTCAGCATCTTCTGCTCCAAAAAGAAAAAAGGATCACATTAAGAAGCCACGTCGTGAAGAAGATGCTAAGAAAAAGAAACTGAATGTAGAAAAGGCCAAACCTACAGAGTAAGTACACTGTAGCAAAATATCAGCATTTCCCTAAGTACACAGCATATGCAAGACCTTAAAATGTTTTAAAATCAGTTTTAAAAAATCAGGCCTTGAATCATTAAAGGCTTAGATTTATGGGGGACTTTTTAACATAAGGTCCACATTTCTAAGGTTTAGAGCTAAAATACCTTTAAAGCTTTAATATGGAGAATATCTTTGTTACTTTGAACTTACATGTTTCAGTTGGAAAATGTATATTTGTTCCGTTTGTTGTCTATTTGTGGATTAATTGTGTTCATTTTTGTTTGTGTTGTGTTTTCTTGACCATTTTGCTGTTTTTTGTTAACTTTCTTTTATTTTGATCTATTGCTTATTTTACGTCCAACCCTGCTCTTATACGACTCCTATTTAAAAAAGTAAATCCTATAGGAAGTTATATGTGGATTTTTTTACAGTCAAAAGGGGATGTTATTATTTATTTATTTAACCTGTACATACACCGGTAGTCCCGCTGAGACACGCAGTCTCATTTACAAGGGGGACCTGTTTTGGACAGACATAAACAACAAATAGTTATATACAGATCCAACAATATAGTACATACAGTTTCCTATAAAACAGGACCAATCCAGTGATGCTTTCTCCAATTCTTTCATCTTAAGTTCAAATTCCCCTAATGGGATTAAGGTGGACAATTTTAGATACTGCTGTAACTTATTCCAGGTTGAAGGAGCAGAGGAAGAGAACACCTTTTTCCAAGATCAGTACATACTGAAGGAACGCTGAAGGTGATGAAATCCTGGGAGCCTAGGCTATGACTGATCTGTCTGAATGACATGTAGGATGATAAATATGATGGCAGCAGACCAAGGATGGATTTGTATATTAAATTATACCAGTGCAAAAGTCTGCATATGGATGACCAGCTGACCAGAGAGAACAAAGTGCAGTGGTGAGTGAGGGGTTTATAGCCAGTTGTGAATCTTAGTGCTCCATGAAAAACAGCATTCAACATCTGTAATTTGTTGTCAGAGGGTTTCATGTAAACAATATCACCATAGTCCAGGTGAGGTAAGAAGGTGGCAGCAACAAGCCTCTTGCTGGCATTAAATGCAAAACAAGATTTGTTTTGAAAGGAGAATCCCAATTTTAATTTCAGCTTTTTTTTAAAGGTGTTCAGTGTGTGATTTGACAGGAAGATTTTCATCAATCAAGATGCCCAAGTATTTATGAGGCCACAAATTCAATCGATATACCTTGTACAGATGTTCTAGAATGGTGAACTGCTGGCACCTTATTTTTATTTGAGGATAGCATGCCTTGTTATGAATAGTGATTTTACAAATGTGTCTATAATATGTTATATTTGGATAAAATATTCTTAGGAGGGTCATAGAATCACTAAATTTAAACATCTGATACATGCACATACACCGTATTACCTGCTTGTGTTTGCAAAATGCACATAATGTGGTGTCTTGTTACAGAGATGATATTTGGTTTGACGACGTTGATCCTGATGACATTGAGGCAGCGGTGGGGCCAGAGGCAGCGGAGGTCATGAGGAAGAAGCAAGGTGTACACAACATCAGTAAGGATGTAGAGAGTGTGCTGGTCAAGGAAAAATCCTTTGAGGGGTGAGTCCTGTAGATGTATCAAACTTTTAATTTTGAAGAATAATCTGTGCTAATCATTAATTTTAGCATGCGTAGGAAACTGTGACGGACATGTCACATTTTCATGCTAGCTATTATGTGCACCTGATTTCTTTTTAAACCCTGTAGTTTGCTGTCTGACTTGTAACAGTGTTGTGCTTGTGTTTTTGTGGCTGTGGAAATTTTGTAGCTTGAGCACATATTGTAATTTACGCATTGAATTCTTTGGTGATGGTTTAATTACAAATATTTGGAAAAATTGTCCAAACCTGCACAACTTATATGCGTGAAGTCTTAACTAGGGGACTATAACTTTATGGGATCCTAGGCGCCCCAGGCAGATATGGGAATTAAAAATAACAATTTCACATAAGCCCCTCCTTGAATTGCCAACTTATTATGGTGGAGGGGTTTGCGTGCCTGAGTGATCCTAGGAGCCATGTTGTCGGGTAATTCGCCCCGGTAGGGTCTCCTAAGGCAAACTGGTCCTAGGTGACAGGTCAGACTAAGAGCGAGTCAGAAGATCCTTATGACTATGCCTTCTTGTGGGCCCACCACCTGCAGGAAGGGTTGTAAGGGGTCTGGAGCTGTGTGGACCCCAAGTGGTCCAAGTCCCGGTTGCCAAAACTAGTACCAACTGGGAGGAGGCCCTGTGGCTGACCCAGGACATGTTGGAGGGATGGTCTCTCAGTTGGCCTGGGAATGCCTGGGTCAACCCCCGGAGGAGCTGGAGGAGGTGGCTGAGGAGAGGGAAGTCTGGGCTTCTCTGCTTGGGCTGCTACCCTCCGACCTTGACCAGGATAAGCGGAACATATAAGCCAATACTTTTTTCTTGCTGTTTGAACCCAGCGGCTTAAACACTGCTGCGGCCAATCTATGACTTTTTCCTGGCTAACGGCATGAAGCTCATTAATCAGCATGCAGCACTTCCTCATACAATATGCAGTGGGGCCCACAGTGTAGCCTGCACATGTGCATAACACCCACTTGGAAGGTACTGTTATTAGATACATAGAGGGGGGAAGTTTTGACATCAATGAATCCATGGTGACATGGCTGTCATGGGTTTCCCCCCTCTATGTATCTAAAAGTGGTACCTTCCAGGTGGGTGTTATGTATGTGAAGTCCACAGCATATTGTATAAGGAAGCGCTGTATGCTGATTAAAACTACTGCAGCTACATGCAATTGTGTCTTTATTGGAACACAAACAACAGCAGTGTAAAGAACTGACTCAACGCAAAAAGACGACAATCTTTCAGAGGTATGAAAAGCTGATGGCCCGAACTTGAAAACGTTCTTGAAGACTGGGTGAACACACAGAGAGCAGACGGCCGAGGTTTTTCCACTGTGCAGATCCGACTGAAAGTCAAAACAATCACCACCGGAAAGAAGATAAAAGACTTTAAATGAAAAGTCATGTCCATTGGGCACAGACGACTCTGTGTCAGCAATTCCCTCCAGATTACGAGGAAAAAGTTTCAAACTTCGGCAAATTCACTCAAACAAAGATAGCTGAAAATTCCATGGGACCAGACGACATCATAAATATGGATGAAGTACCTTTGACGTTTGACCTGCCTCGCACTATGACTGTTAACAAGAAAGGTGGATCTTCCGTCACGCTGAAAACAACCAGCCACGAGAGATTGCATTTCAGTAGTGTTTTGAGCACAGTTGATTGGGGGAGTAGTAAAGGATGCCCATCAACCAGCCGTGCCACAGGTACTGTTCGGAAAAATAACTTATTGAATTAAAAGTGAAAAAAATTGTTCTGTTTACCATTTTTCTGTGTGAATATCCCATGTTACAACGTGACAGTCTGCGGCTTATAGTCAGACGCGGCTTATGTATGGACAAAATCATTTTTTTTCTTAAATTTTGGGGGAGTGGCTTACATTCAGGTGCGTTTTTAGGATGGATTCATGGTACAGTATGTTTTTTTTTTTTTAATTCACAAGTCTCATTTTTATTTTCATGCTGTATACATATTATGAGTCCATTTCAGATTTAAATTATAGCTGCCTCACAACTTCTAAATCCTACTTTTTGTTACACTGAACACACCACACTGTCCATCTGAAAATACACAAACAGGCTGGACACATAACATTGCTTACTTATGACTGGGGCAGAGCCAGACCTTGTAAAGATCAGGGTTTAGCCCAGAGAGGCTTTGGGAATATGTTTTTTTTAAGAATTACAAAACGGTTATTATTATAATAGTCTAATTAATGGGCTATGTTTAATTATTTTGGCCATTAATGCAAAAGTAGGTCTTTCCCTTCAATTGATTTACCTACTGACTTCAGCGGCAGTTGAGGAAGACATGAGGATTTGTACAAATTGCTTTTTGAATTCTGTATGTTAATATTTTTTCTTGCATATTAATGCAATTCTTTTCTGTTTTATGGACAAGAATAGTAAACTTGTTTAATAGGTATGACCAAGCTGGCCTTATGTCACCTTGCCATGAAGATGCAGCACAATTTTAAACGAGCCTGATTAAGCCTTTGTCATTATCCTTCAACATAGTGGCATATAAATGTTAAATTCTCATTTAGATGCCACTATGTTGAAGCATAATAATACACTTTATCTCAGTAGTCTAATATGTTAGCTTTGTCTGCATAAAAACGTGGACTGAAACGTGTGGTGCAATTAGGACTCAACTCAAGTGAACAGGGAATGGGACAGAAGAGCTGACATGGCATCTCACCTGGTTCTTGCTGTTTCTCTGTGATTCCTTCATTCTGCCCTCTCTCATTGTCCTCCTCACTGTCCTCTCCTCTCTCCCTCTTTGTGCCATCAGCAATTTACCAGTACATTATCATATCATTTGAATTAAGAATAAGTTATAAGAACAACTGCAACTACAAACTAGAAAATTTGTAATCTCTGAAGAAATTAAGTGGGATTGCCGACTCAAAATAGCTCAACTTGCTGAAAAAGTTCGAGTAAAATTAATAGAGATATTCGATCCCAACACCGGGTGGTGGGGCCTTTCTGTGTGGAGTTTGCATGTTCTCCCCGTGTCTGCGTGGGTTCTCTC
>JAQQAE010007502.1:0-15835 GCA_029823295.1 Pseudamia nigra
TGTGTAATGAATCTAAAATATATGAAAGTCTAATGTTTATCAGTACATTACAGAAAATAATTAACTTTATCACAATACGCTAATTTTTTGAGAAGGACCTGTAGGTGACAGGTCAGACTAAAAGCAATTCAGAAGACTCTTATGACTAGGTCTTCCTGTGGGCCCACCACCTGCAGGAAAGGTTAATAGGGTCCGGTGCTGTGTGGTTTGGGTGGTCCTATCCTCAGTTTCCAAGACTAGCTTGAACTGGGAGGAGGCCCTGTGCCAGACCTAGGACACACAGGTGGGACAATGTGTCTCAGCTGGCCTGGGAATGCCTGGGGGTCCCCCCAGAAGAGCTACAGAGGTGGCTGGGGAGAGGCAAGTCTGGGCTTCTCTGTTTAGGCTGCTGTCCCCACAACCCACACCAGGATAAGTGGAAGATGATGGATGGATATTTTAATGATTTTGTCCATTTTGAACAATACAAACACTTTTTCCAGTTTTCACCGAATTTCAAGCAGTTCAAGTTCAATGAATAGCTTGAAATGGTCCACGGGAAACTGCTGAACTTCCAGAGGTTAAAAAAAGTTAAGGTTGCCCAAAACTGAAAAGAACATATTTCAGAATCATTGGGAAAAGGCCTGTGTTAAAAAAGTCATACATGTTTAAGTCTCTCTTCCATTGTTAATTGCCTTTTTCTCACCATTTTTATAGGAACATAATGCATTCTGCAGTACAACGCTGTTCAAATAATGCTCAGAGGGAATGGCACCACAGTGTGTTCCAACACTGATTTTATGCAGATGGAGGGGGGTTAATTAATCAAGCAAATCTGGGACACCTCTAGGAATTAGTTGCTGCTTGAATTTCAATTAAGGGAAAAAAAAAAAAAAAACACTGGAAAAAATTGGGGTGTTCTCAAACTTTTGACCAGTAGTGTATGAGTATGAACGTTTGTGATTCCGTATCATATTTTTTTCCATGCATAATATAGAATCAATACAGCTCAAGTGACAGCATAAGGTATAGGTGTGAGCTGTTCTGTAAAAAAAAATTAAATATCAACAACTTAGAAAAAAACAGTGAAGAAAAACGAGATATGTCAGATCATAATGAGATTTTGCAAGTTGGGTCCCAAGAAGACCATGCATTTCTTTGGGGTTTAGAGCACGGGTCTGCAGCCCACCCCTCCAGAACCACATGTGGCTTTTACAGTGTCTCCAAAACAGTCCAATATCATCCAGTTGTAAAAATTTCTGCTCATTCGTTTGATATTCTGTTCATTTTTTGGATCACTCTGTTCATAATTTTTGCTAGCTTTTTATGAATTTTGCTTTTGTTCATCATTTCTGCACCTGTGGTGCAGAAATAATGCAACCCATTAGTGATTTTTTTGTTTAACATTCAGGCCAAACATAGTGATAGTTATGGTCGCTGAAGCCTGGTTTTCGAGGATCAAACATGACTTCTCCTGTCTGACTCTTTTCATTAACTCTCATAATGACTGGTCCAAACCGGGGGCTGCCTGCATCGTTATACTTGTGGAATGCAACAGTAAGGCATGTGTACTTGTAGTCCATGGGTGTCTGGTGGTGCTGGGGCGTCTGCTGATGGTGTTGTGGGTGTTGGTGGGGCTGCTGCTGGTCGTGAGGGATGGGGTAGACTCCTCCCATGTAGCTGTCATCGCGAACCCTCTTTGGGTCTCGCATGGCGGTGGAGGTGAGGTGAGGGGACGGCATCATGACGGGGGTCTGCATGCTCTGCTGCCACATCTCACTGCTGCTGCTCTCCTCTGGAAGGAAAAGGGCCACGGTGTTAGATCCTTAAAATATATGCACATCCACAAAAATCCTCTCCTTGTAGCTTACATTATAATTGATTCTCAACATGTGCATCTATGAGTATTTTTTCTGACTTTAAAACTGCAAAGAACACAGGTTCATGTTCACTTTAAAAAGGCAGAACGCTGGTGTTTTTCACACTGGACTCCGGACCCATCAACCCGTACTTTTAATCACAGCTTTCATGTGTCGTGGCATGTTTTTCCGCCAGCCTTTCACATCACTGTTGAGGGCTTTATGCCAAACCTGGCACAACACAAGCAGGCAACTCGCCTTTGTTTGATGCTTGTGACCATCCAGTCCTCTGCTGATCACATTCCAGAGGTTTTCAATCCTCCAGAGGTCCAGGTCTAAAGATTTGAAATGGCTTCTTAGTTTTTGCTAGCAGTGTTTATATGTATACGTACATTTCTAAGGATTATATTCAGCTTCAATGGGTACATGTGCAAAAATATGGTAACCTTCTGTGTACTTGGTGCTGCTATGAGGCTTTGAGTGTTTATCCAGGGTTTTCCCTACTACCGTACTGTAACACTCAAGCAAAATGCCAAACTTTTTTGGTACTATTCTGAAAACAAAACTTATTTTATTAGCATAAAAGATAGTGTGTTGTCTTCAAATAAATATGGAATTATGTGTTGATTTCAGCAATGAGCAATCAGTCTTTCACATCTTCGTGATATTTCATGAATACAGTATGAATCAACATGCAAAATGCATAGTTTCAGTTGAAAACAGTTAGCAATACCCCTCCACCCCCACCAAAACTTAAAGGGGGACCAACTACGTGCCATGGAAGATCAATATAAAAGTAAACTGAATTAGGTCACATACTCTGGTGAAGCTACATTGCTGCTGAAAAGTCATTCTTATATTTTTGTAAGTTTTTGGACCAAATTATTGCCAAAAACAAAGAATGTACCCCGAGAGAATGCTGTTGTAGACCACTCTAAAATTTTATCCACATCGGATGGAAATTGTAGAAGATATGTCTCTGGACAGACAGACCCCAACGCTATGTCCCCCGTCGACTTCTTTTGTCGTCAGTGACAAAACTGATCCAGTTATGTTAGAGAAATAAAATGACTACAGCCAGGCTGGATGGACGACGATCACACCCACTAGCATTATATACCACAGGGATAAAAAGGCATCATACCACCTAAGCCAGGGGTGTCAAACTCGTGCCATAAAGGGCCGAGACCCTGCAGGTTTTCTCTCCAACCAGTCACAAAGCAGGTGATTTAACTGATTAGCTCAATTTGAAGGAGTGCTGATCATTGAAATCACCTGCTTTGTGACTGGTTGGAGAGAAAACCTGCAGGGTCTCGGCCCTTAATGGCACGAGTTTGACACCCCTGACCTAAGCCATCCACAAACTGAGGAAAATCCTGTTTGTTGTGACTGAAATAAGCAGCTGTTTGCTCTTTTGGTCCAAGACAAACTTCCCTTTGAATTAACTGAATGCTGTTGCATCCTATTCATCACTGTTTACACTTGAATTTCAAATGATTAACCATGAGAGCAGAGTAAATCTGGGAGTGTAATTGGACACTATGACATGGTGCTCAGCGCTGACCTACTAATGCACCTTATATTCTCAAGACTCCCTCCCATAACCTGTGCACAGAAAAGGTTTGAAGTGAGCCCATGCGACTGCCGAGGTACCGTCTGACTCTTTCAGCTCTCTTCCACCATCTGCTGTTTAATCTCCTCACCCATCAGCTCAGATGGCTGAGCCAGACTGTTAGGGCTGCATCTGGGTTAATCTGGGCTCCAACACTGCTTTTGTAACATCAAAGCTAGGCTGATTTATAATGTATGTATGTATGGAATTCTCCTGTGGTCCTATTCTCAGTGCTTCTCAGTTCTGGTTAGACAGGTGAGAAATTTTAAATGATTATGATCGAAACCACAGGCACAGTATTTTTAACTACTGCCGCTGCCGATATAACGGAGTTGATGATAATTACAAATGATTTTATTACTCTCAGAGAGTGTGATACCTTCTGGCAGCTTTCTCTTTACTGAAGAAGTTCCAGCTGCAACAGCAGGAGGTTTCGTCTTCTTGGATCGGACAGAGGAACCTCTGCTGGAGTAGCCGCTCATCACGGACATGGTATCGTCATCACCGCCAGCCTGCAGGGAGTTTCTGTAGGAGATGAGGGGGAGCCAGCAGTCCTCTCGCTGTAGTGCCATCTGGAACGTCATGAAGCGCTCCAGGTACATGTGGCTGGGGAGAGTGAGGTCACAGAGAGACATGAGGAACAAACCCCCAAACAGAGAGCAAATTTTACATGCACGACCAGGTGCACATTCCAACAAAAATCAACCACTCACGCATGAGAAACACCAGTTGCACCAGTTGTCACAAACACCTGTTGCACTAAGACACCAAAAACTCCCCACAGTCAGCTGAGTAGGAGGGGAAAAAAAAAAAACTTACACAGTCCTCTTGTCTTGTCTCATAAGCTTGGAGGAGAACTCGCTGAGGATGTCCAAGAAAGCCAGGTTGAGAGGGGGGCCTCCTTCTCCCTGGGGACTGGGCTCCTTAAACGCAAACTCGATACCATCTCTTCAAGATGGACAGAGAGAGACACGATGTACGAGAAGGTATGAGCAAGAAAATTAACAGTATCATGTACAGAAAACGAACACGACTCATTCAAACTGTGCAGCAGAAATGTAGTTTAAAAGATGAGAATTTAAAAAAACCTTTCCTTTTTAATTCAACCAGCTTAGTCGGGACACAAATAATTAAAGTTTTCAATTCTACCCATGAATTTACGTAATCCTGCCTCAAAGGACAATATTTAAATTATTAAAGCAACAAAAGGAGTCTCTTATATGAGATTTTAAACACCATTGTCACACGAACATCACGTGTGTTGTCCATCACATTCCCATCATGCCAGACAGTGATCTTGTCACATTTTACACTTGAGTGTCATTTGAAACCGCTTAAAAATCTAAAACATGTACATGTTAAAAACTGAACGTTTAGCCAGTATTTCATTGGTCCAGGGCCAACTGCACGGCCCGCGTATCCCCTTCCACAGCTATGTGCACATGTTGCACAACTGTACCAACACCCAGGCTCAGGTTACATGTGCATGTACACACATGAACTGTCAAACACAATCAACTTCAAGTCCATACAAGAAAACAGAAATTAATGATGGTGAAAATACAAAATACTGGCTGCTGTTAAATTTTCCATTGTTTCACATGAAAACAAAATGTATCATTTATTCAAATATTTTCTCGTTTTAAAATATGTTACTTATTGTTGCAACCATCCATCCATCTATCACTCCCCAACCCAACCACCCAGCCAATCATCCAACCACCCAGCCAATCATCCAACCATCACTCTATCCCAAGCATCCATCCATCCATTTACCCATCCCAACCATCCAGCCAATCATCCATCCATCTATCCATAACAAGCATTCATCCATCCCAACCATCCATCCACACCAGTTTTTAGCACATTGGATTTATTGTCGTTTTATCTGGTGATCAAGTTTATAATACTCCATACACATGCATAAAAATGAACTTGGGTAGAAACTGCAAACATCCTCCTGTGGTTTGTCATTTTTGTAGGATTCTAAATAAAAATCCAGAAAATATGTGCCTGGTATAAAGACAAAAATCAGAAGTAAAGGGCTTCAACAGGCAAACCTCTATATTTAATGTAACGTCCAATCCTGTGGTGAAAAGCAGGACAAACAATACTGACATGCACTGAATGAAAACTGGTTTAAGTAATTCGATCTCAGATTTTCTGTCCCAACTAATTCTGACTAAAAACTTAGGCTTCACTTGGGAGAAACAAATGTTTGTGTGTGTTCTGGTTCTACTGTGATTGAATAATACATGCTTATGATCAGCATAACCTGACAAAACAACAAAACTAAAGTGCCCAATATGTTTGCAGAGTACTGTACATAAGACTTTTACTCACAGATGTATGTTTTGGTGCATATTTCTGCAGACACATTTGCAAAAGGAGTGCAACAGTGTGTACATTTGCATTGCATGGTGTGATGGAGTCAGACTGTTTTATTACAGTTGAGGTCAAAAGTCGACATTTTATTTGACTATATATGGCTCACTCAGTCAGCCTAACTACTTTAACTCCAGAGTACCAGTAAAGAGGTGTTTTAATTTAAGGTTTTTGTCAAAGATTTTATGATTATTTTTAAATTCCACATCATCGCTGACACAACAGATGGAACACATATCGAAAAGAAACCTACATTTGAATGTGGGGGGGGGCTTCAGAGCATGGGAATGGGGCGAAGTAACTGAAACATTTACTACCTCAGCCTCCTCGAACCCAGAGGAAAAAATAACATGGCTAGAGGAAACACAGCGCTGAAGGAGTCATTTGTCTAATATGACAGTTCCAGAATTCAAGGCCAAGCATGTAAAAGCGGAGCCGAGTGTTGGGGAAAAAAAAAAAAAGGACCAGAATGAAGTCTTACTTGTGCAACATAGCGATGGCATCTCTCGTTTTGACTTGATCCAGACCGAAGGTTAGGGAGAAGCGCCGAGCCAGCTCTTTGATTCCGCAGAACGCAGATGAAGAGCGGTCGAAGCCGTGACCCAGCTCGGACAGCATCTCGTTAAACAGCTGGAAGCAACGCAGACGTGCAGTATTACATTAACAGGTCAACTTCAACACCACACCAAGAAAATGCACAAATAAAAACATGGAATCTCAGGACATGTTAACGAGGAAACGTGAGGGTGAATGCGGACCTGCTGCAGACTGAGGATGAGCGTCTTGGCACATTGGATCTTGTCGATTTGCCGAGTTTTACTCATGGTCTCCTTGATGATGTCGCCGTAATCGTTATAATACTGTAAACAAACAGAAGGCACAGTTATCACCATGTACATCAGCATTTATCCCTCCTTGCATGGGGTTTATGTGCCTGAGTGATCCTAGGAGCTATGTTGTCGGGGGCAACTTGCTCCTGGTAGGGTCTCCCAAGGTAAATTGGTCCTAGGTGACAGACGAGACTAAGAGCGATTCAGAAGACCCTTGTGACCATGTCTTCCTGTGAACCCACCACCTGAGGGAAGGGTCATAAGGATCCAGTGCTGTGTGATTTGGGTGGCAGCCGAAGGCAGGGCCCTGGGTGGTCCAATCCCCAGTTGCCAAAAATAGCTCCAACTGGGAGGAGGCCCTGGGGCAGACCCAGGACACAGTGGAGGGACTATGTCTCAGCTGGCCTTGGAATGCCTGGGGGTCCCCCCAGTGGAGTTGGAGGAGGTGGAAACTTGGGCGTCTCTGCTTAGGCTGCTGCTCCCGAGACCCTGACCAGGATAAGTGGAGGATTCCAAATACAGTCACATTAATCATTTTTCTCTTCACTGTTTTGTACTTGTGATTCACCCACGTTGTGTGGATTATTATGTGGATTGCATTGTGTGTTTGTTGATTACCTAGATGTTTTTGATCACTTTGATAAATATTTGTTTTAACTTGAATGATTTAGTGCTCATTTTGTCATGTTCTTAATCTATTCTTCTATGTCTTAGTCCAACTTTTACATTTTTAGAGTGAAATACAAGAAATTTACAATCTTTTTCCATCAAAAAGTGCAGTTATTGTTGCTGTCTGAAATGATTTATTTCAGTTTGGATCTGATTTATGCATGTATAGCGATGGTGCTCAACTGGTGGGACAGGGCCGAAAGTATGTATGAAAAAAATATATATATATGAAAATAAACCAAGTTCAAAATAGTACAAAAAAACTTTTCTAAACTGCAAAGAGGAAGACAGGCTTCACCCGGATGTATCCACAGATTGATAAATGTGTGTAGAGATAAATACAGGTGTGTGTGTTAAGACATACTGTAAATACACATTTTATAAATGAGTATAAACAAGAAATATGATTGTTTATTGATAGTGGAGAAGCAGTGGGATTAAATACGCTCAGCCTCTTCTCTGTCGAACATGTTATGAATCATGATTGTGTTCATTTCTCATGTAGTGTTTTGTTGTATATGTTCAACATGTTCAAATGATCATTCATTGATCCATGAAATGAAGAGGGTTGTTGTTCGAGCCACAACATAAAGTTACTCGTAAAAAGTGTTTTTGTTCATTTTACTCTATTGATCATTGCTTACTGTGTTATTTTTGTTCTATTTTTTCATTGGCTGGATTGTTTAGTTCATTTTGTTGATCGTTGTAACATTTTTGATAAAGTTTTAATCTTGTGCTCTGATATTTCAAGTAATGGTGAAAATCTTTGCACATTTTGACTGGCATACACGTCTGATTGATTATATGCATGTTTACCGGCTTCTAAAAATATATTTGCTGGGTTTAAACTCCAAACGTGGGAGCTGACTTGATCATCATTGAGACATGTGGGTGACCATGGCCCCTTTACACCAAATGAACCGTGGTTCTGGAACCGGTGCCGTTCAGGTTCCTGGATCCTTGGTTCCATCTAGTGAACCAGCCTCATTCACACTAGTTGTGAGATTAATTATTCTAATCACCGCTGTGTCATCAGTAGGGTAGTCCTGTGTGTTTATTACGGCTGGAAACCGTCCTCCCTTATGTAGCCGTAAACATTACCATGATGGCAGGTCACGTGACTTATCCAGAAACATGCTCGGATGTTCTACTAACAACAACAACAAGGTGAAGAATAACGCTGCGTGACAGACGACTGGTATGTTGACTGCATGTCAGTGGGTTGTGTGGATTCCTCCATGCTGCTCTGTTTACAACACCCTGCGTGGGTAGGTACGTACACACCCACTCATGTCGTCACAATTCACACTTCAGGAATCTACTATTCTCTGGTTTGAGAAGAGAACCAAGGTCCCAGGTTCTGAACCAAGTTTTTTTTGGTGTAAATGCTTGGAATTAGGTTCAGAATTGTAACATTG
The DNA here is from genome assembly GCA_029823295.1 of Pseudamia nigra. NCBI lineage: Eukaryota > Metazoa > Chordata > Actinopteri > Kurtiformes > Apogonidae > Pseudamia > Pseudamia nigra. Next base: position 8,753 of record JAQQAE010007502.1, read on the forward strand.
TCGGTTCCCACGTGGCACCAGTTGAGAACCAATGATGTGCAAGAACCACTGGCTCATTCTCATTTACATGGCAAACAGTTCTATTTCAAAAGCATTTCTCAATGAATCTTACCCTCATGTACTGTTTGAAAATGTCGGCTCCCGTCCTCATTTCGACCACACAGTAGATGATCAGCTTACAGTAGGCAGCCAAAAGGTTTCTCCTCTTGTGCAGTGCTTCGATTTTTACTGCTTCATCATCCTGCTGGCCGTCTGAGTGCACATAAACAGAAGTGCAGACATTAGAGACAGCGCTTTGCGCACGTTGAAAAATGGTCCTCTTACTTGCTGCAGCAGCGAGTAAACAACACTCCAGGAACATTTGTACCTGTGCTATTTGTGTCATCGTCCTGGTCTATGAAGACGTGGTTCAGGATAAAGGAGAGCAGCTCCGACTGCAGCGAGTCCTCTGGGGAATAGACCAGAGGCTCCAGGTGTTCTCTGCTGCCGGACACCATCTGGTGGCTGAAGATGAGCAAGAGATCACACAGGATGGTGAACGCCTGCAGACGAAAGAAGAGGGACAGTTAAAGGTCAGTGCATCGAACGAAAACTTTTAAAGCAGACTTTTACAAAACAGGGCTTGGATTTAGACTGCAGCGTGCACTCAAAATGTGCACATATGGAACAAAAACAAGGACAGTGCAGAGATGCATTACATTCAGTGAAATTATTCCAACGCTAGGAGGCCACTGTCGGACTGCCAAAACCACATCCTCACTCACTCCTGATGCTCTTTATTTTATATTCCAGATCTTTCTCATTTGCATTTTATTCTCTTACCATTTCTACACATGTATATTTCATGTTCATGTGCATACATCACCTGTTCTTTGACAGCTGTGTTGACATTGGTGAGGTAGCGTTGACACATCATACAGAATGCCCTCATCTGCTTCCTCAGGGTCACCAGGTCGTCCTGATTCGCAAAAGTAATGATAATTTCAGCATCATACAAACACTGATCACACAGCAATGGCATCAAAAACAAAAAACAGCGCAGAACCTGGTCAGCTTTGCAGAGAGCTCACCTTCTTGGAGCTGCCTTCAGATAACTTTGCCAAGTGCCACAGGATCACGTAGTGAGTGCACTGCAGTGAGTGGATGACTATCTGCTCACATAAAATGTCCAAAAAGCAACATGTATTAGTGTTTATTCAAATCACTAACTTGTGATTATGTTTGGCATCTGTGTTTAATCACCTGCTCAGGCATGTCTCCGTTTTCTATGCCTGTGTTGAGGAGCTTGAAGTTGCTGGTAAAGAGGTCCCACCCAGACAAGTCATGTGCACTGCAAAACACGGTTTCAATTCATCAGAATGATATCAGATGTACACAGAATGAGATGCTTTAGGAAAAAAGATACGTGTCATACTTATGAAATGCTGTGATTCTCTTTAGAGTTGACAAAACCTGATAAGCGTCATCTTCATCGGCATCTTCCCCCTGGAACATGAAACCGTTACGTTTTACAAATCAACACGTTTACCCACCTGATAAAGACCAGATTATCTACAGATACAAACGCAAGTTCTTACATTCTTGGGAGGCGCATAAAACTGAAACAGGCCTCGATCTGCTTTATACCCCAAATGTTTTCAATTGGTGTTTTGTACACGCAGAATGTCATTCAAGTACTTCTGTTTGTTGTTAATGTGGTGAAGACTGGTTTTGAAAAACAAACACTGAAAAGCATCAGAGAGGATCTGAACCATTCACATGGAAGGAAAAGCACCAACCTCTTACAGTGTAAAACATGAGCTATGCCACGTCTACATATCCTTCATTTCAATTTTATGAAAAGTCAAAGAGTGAAAACAATTCCTCGCTTTGCTAGCGTGTAGTTGATAAACACAAGAAGACGTGCAGGACTCTGTATCTAACATATAATGTTACATGGAGAAGAAAACTGCACTAAACACAATACAAACATCTGTTTTACCTATTGAAATTTAATCTGAGACTCACAGTAACAAAGCTACTTCTACCAACGAATCCCAAACACATCCCTGTAAGAGTCTGATTATTCAGAACAATATGGCCAAAAACAAAGCGCTTTGTGTGCCTACACACAACTGGGGCTGGATATTCAAACACATACTGACCTTTTCCACTTCTAATTTACTATTAAGGCTCAACACTGTTGTAAAATTAGAGGGAAAAGGCTACCCTGTTGTATAAGTAGCCAACATCTACTGAGGTGTGTGACACAGCTCTACTCATGTTGATCACTGCAGGAAGGTCACTGAACAAAATCAATAGGAAGAAATTGCAATGGACTGTAAACTACGTAATTGTTATACTGGCAGTTTTGACACAGCCTCACAGAATAAGGTTAAAAGCTGCAGACACAGCCGAAAACACCTCCCGGTGTCAGACATTACACCTCTGATTAGTTCCATCCTCTCTTCTGTTTTCACAAATACTGTTGTAACGCAGAATACACTTTTCAATTCAAACTCACTATTAAGCTGCATGAGCAAAGTGAGAAATCACCAACAATCCTCTGTAAATTTTTGGGACAGCCGGGCCTCGTCCCCCGGTGAGCTGCTTGCTTTAAACAATGAAAAACGTCACGACTAACGAGAAGTACTGGAAAAGCTCAGTGCAATCTCATCATTGTGACCAAGTCAGTCTGTAGTTGGCAAAGAAACGTTTCATCATACAGCAACAAACAACAACATAGTGGTACTGGACTTAAATGGCAGGGATGTGGCTTTGTAAAAGTCGTTAGACTCACATTTTTACAAAAAGTAATGAAGTGTGCGCCTCCTACCTCTTGTAGAAAATCCTCCAGTAGCCTGTTGAACTTGTCTACTAGCTCATCTAACAGCTGAGAGCGGGCGATGTCCACCCTGTTAAAAATTGTGAACTCCTCATTACAGAGGGCATGGTAAGTCTTGGAGCAGGCTTCCAAAACTTCAGTGTCTGTGTGCTTCTCCACGATCTCCCTGATCTGACGCAGCAGGGACTCCAGGTGCTGCGAGGGAATAAACAGGGCAAAGGGAAATCATGAAAGATAGCCCTATTCATTACAATATGCAATAAACAAAGAAAGAGCAAAAAAAAAAAAAAAAAAAAACCCTGTGTCTCCAATAGGGAGTCTCACCTTTTCCAGGCGTCCTGTGGTATAAATCTCCAGGTCAAAAAACTGGGGCAGTTGCAACAAGTTGGTCACCTTCTCTGCATCGACAGCGTACTGGAAAATAAAAGTTCAGTCAATTATTTGTACAGGTAAAACCACCATCCCCCACGATAACAAGCTGTTCAGGATGTATAAAGGCTATAACATACCTTGGCCAGTAGAGGGGGCAATGCCACAGCAAACAACTCAGTCATTCTGGTTCTGTCATCAAGCTGAGTCTTCTTTTCTTTAGCTGTCATCACCTGATCAGAGATGAGTGACAGAATGTTTGCATAAGTCTCTGTTCATCAGTGAAAAACATTTTTGTTTCTCTCTCTTTCCAAAAAGTTTACTTTTTCCTACATAGTGACATGTAAACACCTCAGGCATCGTCATTGCAATAACTGAAAGTTAGTCCGTTTACCCTCTTCCCAGTGCCTCTTCCCACAGGCGGGTGGCATTCTGCAGCTTGCCGTACAGTGCACAGCATAATTTCAATCAAGGCCGTCTCTTGTCTGTCTGTTAGAGCTTCAAAAAACACAACAGAAAAAAAAAAAAAAAAAAAATCCACATGCATCAATTATGAGCTCTGGATAAAATCGATAACTAAAAGGCTTGCAAAAAAAGTTACCGTCATACCTTCCTCTCCTGGTAACGGATCGTCTAACAGTAAGCTAATCATACACTCCCAATCTTTCAGTAGCTCTGCACCGCATTCCCAGAGGGAGTCCACGAGGTAAGCTGCGTGCTCGTGGAGCTAACGAGAGATGTGGGAACAAACAAAGCACAGATGATGCAGCTGTCTACATGCTGCTAATGAAAACAAAATGATGGCCTGCATGCACAAAATCATATGGCTGCATACCTCACTCTCCAGGAAGAAGAAGACCGTTGTCTTAATGAGGTTGGCGTTAGGGCTTTGTCTCCCTCTCCTTTTAGGGGCACCTTCCTCCTCAGGTTCCCGCTGGCTGAACAATCTTTGAGAAGCGCACACAAAGACGACACATCATCCAACTATGTTCCTCAGACGGAGCAAGGAGCCAGCAACATGAAAACTCGGACTAACTTCACAAAGCACTGACTCGGAAATTTCTCCTTCAAACAAAAAACAATCTTTGACAAGTAATCCATAATTCAAACTGAGCGGTTACTAACTTTGTAAATGCTGTCTAGCAAAAACAAATCCCACTACATTCAGATAAAAATCATTCTGATTTTGACTCAAGGCAAGAAAACCCCATTACCTTACAGTCAATATTGAGCAGTAGGTAATTTTCTGATCCCGACTGAATTATAAGATTTACACATATATTTGAAATTTTAAGTAATAACTTCCGAAGTCAAGAAAGCAGCAGACTGATTATGTTCATTTTGTCATTTTTCTTATATTAAATTAGCAATTCTTTTCTTCTGACAAGTTAGTAAGAGGCCATAGGAATTAGGAAGCAGGCCAACGATTCCATGAAGCGGGACAAGGGGGCATGCACCCTCTCCCACACCTGGGACGCCATCCTCTGTCGGACAGCGGGGGCGTGGCCGGCCTGACAGATTCTGACAGACCTGATAAAAATGACACATCATCACACGTCAGATGACGCTCTGAGGAAGCCTGCAGATGTAGTCGAAACGTCAGCAAAGTAAACAACACTCACTCACTCAACTCGTTGGAAAAAAATAATTGCTAATGTAAGAAGGAAGCAATTTGTTGTAAAACTGTTCAGATATAAAACTGGGACATCATAAAAATAAAAACATAATCACCTGTTCAGAGCTGCTGAACAGTCTCTGCAGCTCAACATTAACAGACCTGGAATCATTTACACTTTTTACTACTTTATTCGTAAAGGATCAGGTGACATTTGCAGAGCTAGTGCCCATTTGGTGTTGTGATGTGAATCACGTGAGATGGGAAATCAAGTCGACTGAGGGGTTTCACCTAAAACTCAAATTTCACTCTGTGCCAGAAACTCCAGCTTCCTTGACTTGTCCAACTGTCTTTTAAATTGACAGACGTGCATAAATGGTGACACAATTCAGGCAAAAATCAGAAAACTGTCTGCTGCTCGCCATTCACTGTAGTGTGATTTTTTTCCCCCCTGATGTTAGGCCCCATAACCAGGGAGCGATGGAGAAGAATGTAGATGTGACTTAAGCAGTCCATCCGAGTCTACTATATATTCATCCCAGTGATTTGGCATTAGGTCAGAGCCGGGTTCGAGTTGTCCAACATACTTCTTGTAGAGGAATTCTCCGGCTGCAACGGCAACAGGCCTGTGTGCCGAGTACACCAAGTGATACACACTCTCACAGTCTTCTGGGGTCAACACCTCGTCTGTGCTACTGCAGAGACAAACAGACAAATGCCAGTCAGCTTCAGTGTTTGAAACTACGTCCACATTCAGACTACACCCACTGTAATGTGACTGACAGCACTAAAAATAGAACATCGAGACTGCGGCTACTTACTTCAGGACAAGAGTGAGCAGTTTGATTGCTTGTACTGCAACGTCGTACTCTTTGTCAAGAGTCATGGAGACAATTCGGTCCTAAGGAAAGAGAGACGGAGTGACAGAATGAAGTTTTGGTAAGTTATTAAACTCAAAATATATTATTCAACCTGCAGTTCACATTGTACCAGTTTTCTATGACACCATGTACATTGTGTGTTAGGCCGACGGCTGTGCGAGTGTGAATAGTGAAGAGCTGTAGCGTCCAAACTGTCCACAAGGTGGTGCTAACCTTGAAGCGACTGGTGAACAGCTCCAGTCTTGCATTGAGCTCTCTGTTGTAGTAGAGACCCTGCAGAGCTGTCAGACACTTCAGTCGTACCTCACCTTGCTGGAATAGAGAATTCAAAAGCACTTACTCACGCAGTTTCCAGCTGCAATCATTAGCAGATAATACCACGTCAAAATAAAAGGTTGAAATTTTACAGACAGGTCTAATTAAACACAAGTTGTAATGACAAGTCTAGAAAAGTTGAAATAGACAAAAAAACCTGATTTATGTCACGGGTGTGTCTGCACTCTGAAGACAACAGACACAGCACCGAGGGATAAAGAAACCTTTCAATAACCCACCTTATCATGCATCGTCCATCCCACATACTTCAGATAACTGTCATTGAGGAAGGCATCACTATAGAGTTTCATCCATACACCAATCTCTTCTATACAAATAGCCCTGATTTCTGCTATTGAATCACTGTAGAAACAAAAACATCATATCAACATAAATAAACATACACATGGATTAGTCGCATTTCACATTACAATTTGTTCCATAATGAAATACAAATGATTATATGAAAGCCATACCGATATCTGTGAACAAACACTCCTTTGAATATTGCATTCATCATGTTTTCAATCTCATCCTGATTTTCTTGGAGCTGAAATGAAGAGCAGAACAAATATGAGCACAAGGCGCCTCTGTCTGGTCAGTGTTAAAGCTTTAACTAAGAGATGACCGGGAGGCATTGTTAACATAACGAGGCATATGTGACAGCCAACTATGCCACCATGTTGTGGTGTGGCTGCACACTGAACTAACAGACGGATGCCCAGTGGGACCGACCGTTATATAACCTAATAAACTGACAATTACAGCTGAATCATGCTCAGCGCACACAACCACTGCAGGACCACCACCTACGGAAGTATTGCAATTCTAAAAACAGAAAAAAAATGATGCCCACACTATAATAATTCACCGTTTACTATTTATCTGTGCATTTCACTGGCCATTGGCTGATACTGAATAGGAAGGACACAACAGAAAAGCAGAGCTAAAATAGCAGTGTGCAACTTCAGTTCTCGTGGAACTCTGACTCACAGTTTTGCCAATTAAAAGCTGTCGTTACAGCTGAGTGATGTAGTGATTAAATTGTTACTTATGTGCTGGGGGGGGGGGCGTTCCTG
>JAQQAE010007503.1:0-15832 GCA_029823295.1 Pseudamia nigra
TCTGTCTCTCAAGCTTGATGTGTACCTATGATGAAAATTACAAACCTCTCTTATCTTTTTAAATGGGTGAACTTGCATATTTTTACATTGCCCAATACTTATTGTCCCCACTGTATGGCACATACTTGAGCTGAAGACATTCTAAAGTGTTACGTCGCTGGCTGATTGCATGGTGTGCCTACTTCTTATTCTCTATTTGATTGAGCTGCATCTAGTTCCAGGCATCTAGACCCAGAGCTACTTCTAATCAAACCACTCTCTTCTTTCTCACTATACTTGTCTTTCATTGCCTTTATATTAACCTGCGCACTACATTTACATGTTCTCCATGCCGTCCCACACTTTTTGATCACGTCTGTGTTAATAAAATACTGTGTACCCACATAGGCTATAGCATATTTATCTGTACTATACGTGCTGGACGTCTGCTGCAGTGAGAAAGAATCCCTTCCAGTCTGCCAAAATGTGAATAAACTCATATTATACAGGGAAGTATGAATATAGTCTTCTTATCCTGCACTGAAGACAAAGGAGTAGATTTTGTCCGAACATTGGCAGGAGGACAAAATAATTAAGAAAATTAATTAAATTGAACAAAAGTAATCAAGAAAATGAATAAAAATGAACAAAAATAATCAAGAAAATGAATAAAAATGAATAAAATAATCAAGAAAATAAATGAAATAATCAAAAAATTAAGTAAAAATTACCAAAAAAATCAAGAGAATTAGTAAAAAACCCAGAATACTCAAGAAAATCAACAAAAATGAAATAAATAATAAAGCCAATGTGCAAAATTTAAAATGTAATCTAAAAAATGACTAAAAATGTAGAAAATAATTAAGAAAATTAATAAAAATGAACAAAATAATCAAGAAAATTAATAAAAATAAATAAAATAATCAAGAGAATTAATAAAAATAAACAAAAATAATCAAGTGAATACAAATGAATACAAATGAACAAAATAATCAAGAAAATGAATAAAAATGATCAAAGATATCAAGAAATGAATAAAAATGAACAAAACAATCAAGATAATCAATGAAAATAAACAAAATAATCAAGAAAATGAATAAAAATTATCAAAAATATCAAGAAATTAATACAAATGAACAAAACAATCAAGAAAATCAATAAAAATAAATTAAATAATCAAGAAAATGAATAAAAATAAACAAAAATAATCAAGAAAATTAACACAAATGAACAAAATAATCAAGAAAATGAATAAAAATGAACAAAAATATCGAGAAATGAATAAAAATTAACAAAACAATCAAGAAAATCAATAAAAATGAACAAAATATCAAGAAATGAATAAAAATGAACAAAACAATCAAGAAAATCAATAAAAATAAACAAAATAATCAAGAAAATTAATAAAAATAAACAATAGTAATCAAGAAAATTAATAAAAATGAACAAAATAATCAATTAAATCAGTGAAAATACACAAAACAATCAATAACATGAGTAAAATGAATAAAATAATAAAACAAACTAACCAAGAAAATTTATTGGCTAGTAAAAATGATTCATTTCACGCACCCACAATAGGCTTTTCTCCCCCTTTTTTATAACCTGACCCCCAAAAAATTCTGGCCTTTGGACCACTTTAGTTGGCAACCCCTGATCTACTGTTTTTCTTTTGTTATCTTGCAGCTCCCAGTTTACAGAACAGGAGATACTCCTCAGTTGCCAGGATTCACTCCATGACCATCGAGGCTCCTATCACCAAGGTAATGCTGCGTTCAGAAGCAATTACTGTACGTTCACATTTATTCGTTTCTTCCTCCTACAGTGCTAGTGCATGTTGTATTTTCTACTTTTACAGCCCGTTTCCGTATTATTAAAGTCTCTATATAAGATCTTTATATTCAAATTCTAGCCAAGTGTTGTTAGACAAATAAATTATAATGCCACATGTATTCCTCTGTCCTGTTTGATGAAGCCATGAATACAGGTTTTATGTCTTTTACTGGTTCTAGATATTATATGCACGGGCATCAGGTATAATAAGTGATGAAAAGAAAGAATTATTTTGGTGAGTCACTTATTTTATAAAAGGAATGTAAAGGTTAACAGTGAATTGTGTGCAAGAGGCAGGAGGTAGAGCAGGTCATGCAAAAACCACAGAGTCGGTGGTTTGAAAACCGCTCCATCTAGTCTTACTGCTGTTGTGCCCTTGGGTAAGGCACTTCACCTGCCTTGTATGAATGTTTGTTGGGGGTCGGAGACTGGCAGCCACATTTTTGTTTGGAGTGACTTAATAATGGATTCAACAGGAAGTGTCTTTGGGTGTCTTGAAAAGCTATATGTAAATCAAATTCATTATTATTATTATTATTATTATTATTAAGAGGGATGCAAACCCCGTGCACAGGCAGCATCGCATATAATGAACATCTTTTCAGAGTATTCACTTTATTGTGTTGTCTAGGCTGCTCTCTGAGGTTCTGTTGGGTTTCTTTCCATATGGTCTTGAGGTTCTGGCCTTGAATTGTGAAGCATCTGGGGATAATCTTGGATTATGATTGGCACTACACAGATATAATTGAATTGGATTGAATAATCATTTTCCATGGGTTTTAATGTATGGTACACAGCCTGGTGATGAGATTTCAGGGGCATTTATAACAACTGCTCTCGCCGTCAGGCAGTAACAATGATTTAACCTATGATGTTTTTTCTTCAAATAGAAAATGCTTTTGAGCAGCTATTTTTACTGCTAATTTGTTCATGTATTTTTTATATACAGTATATAATTTAGATGCATATAATAAAGAACCCCAATTCTGAGAAAGTTCAGCCAGGTTACTCCCTTCCTCTTTGAACAACCAGTCATTCTTAAACATTTAAACACATTTCTCATGCATTAAATAAAAAACTGGCGATTGTCAGGTTCTCTTTGGTTCTGAAGAACTACGCATGTTCTCATCAGCAGCTTGCAGTCATTTTGTTTTTGAATGGTTTAAACTCATTTGTACTGATAACATTGACCCTGGCTGATATTTTTTGGAACATGTTACAGACCCACAATTAAAGAACAAATGCATATTTATATATCGAAGTTTACTGGATGAAACATGAAATATGTTAATGTTACGCTAAGTTGAATATTAATAATGCTGCATTCTTTTTAATTTACATTTTTCATCTGACATATAAATACTCGGTCTAAATATTCATTGTAAAATTGTACAATCTGTTGAGTTATTCTTCACACGTACTGAACAAACATTACCATGGTTGTCTGTTCGGGGTGTGAACTGTTTGACCCTTTAACCTACTAATAATGGTCAAACACTGGCCAGTCAAATCAGTGATAAAACAGTCCAAATTCCTACAGGATTCTAATTTTAAAAACATGCCAAATGACAAAGTTTAGCATTGCTGCAGGGAAATTAATTTGCTTAAAAGTTTACAGAAGAGACAGGAATATCACAAATTTACCTTTAATCTCATATCATTTGAAAGGTTTGAAAAGTGAAGAGCAAATACGGTCACTTTCACTGGCCACATGAGTGTTTATGTGTAGATTTTATTAGATTTTAACCTATAATAACTTGTGTCAATCCGTATTATTGTAAAACAAGGACTGGCTGCCATGTAGAACACCCATTTTACATTTTACACCATGTCCCTTCCTTTAATTTTTCTTGGGACGTTCTAATCTTGTATATTTACATATACTGTACATGTTCATTAATATGCATTGTCCCTTTTATAAATAACTAAACTTAATAGTAACCCTTTCACACATGGTGCTCACTGCACTGGACAGGAACAAGGTGACAATAAATTTATGGTGATTAAAAAAATGAAGGCAAAAAATGAAGCCAAACACAATAAGACAGTGAGTATCTTGACAAAATATTACTAAAATGATCAGGAAAAAGAAGGGATACAATGAGCAAAAGGTCCAAAATACTGAGACAAATCAATCAAAGTGAACAAAATCAGAAGGAAAACGAACAAAATCAGCAGCAAATGAACAAACCAGTCAAGAAAATGAACCAAATTCAATGTCAAATGAATAAAAATTAACAAAAATAAACAAAACAAGAAGGAAATTAAATATGATGAGCAAAATAATCAAGACATTGTGAAGGAAGGAAGCAAAAAAATTAAAATTAACCAATTAATGATGTAAATGAACCAAATTAGGTGGAAAAAGAAGAAACATGACCAAAAATAAACCAAATCATCAAGAAAATGCTTTAAAAAATGAACAAAAACCAAAACTTTAAAATTGCAAGGTTGAGTCATATTTTATACGTGTTATCAAATAGTAAAAAAAGAATAATTATGATTGTATTTCACTAAAATGACACCCTGATGGACACAATTTAACCATTTTCAACCACAACCTTGCTTTCAAAGATTGTTTGAAAAGTACCATAAGTCTAAAAATGTCATTACCCCAGTTTTTTAATAATTCATGCATGAAAGGGTTAAATTTTTCAAGTCACGTGGTTTCATTTGTGCCATTTCTTGCCTTCTCAATGTGCTTTAGATCATCAGTTGTCTTGTGCAGAAGAAGGGGGATATGGAGTCAACAGACCCACCTGACTACAACTACTGCACAAATCCAGAACTAAAACCGCTGTCATTATTCAGTCTCACACGCTCAGGCCAAGCTGTCAACTGAATAAAAGTGTGACCACGTAGAGTACACAGTACATCTCTCTGCTGGTCCTGTGACGCTCTTGTGTGTTTAAGAAGTCGCTTTATTTAGCTGTTTTGCCTCAGACGAGATACTGCAGCATCACATGCACATCTCACATGTGATTGCACATTCAGCAGAGGGCTCCTTGTGAGGGGCTTTGTGTGTGGTGTCTGTTTTGCAGCTGATTTGGGACTTTTCTTTCTCCTTATCCTCAGGTAATAAACATCATCAATGCAGCCCAAGAGAACAGTCCCGTAACGGTGGCAGAGGCCCTGGATCGTGTGCTGGAGATCCTGAGGACCACTGAGCTCTACTCCCCTCAGCTCGCCTCTAAAGAAGATGACCCCCACACCAATGACCTGGTCGGGGGACTCATGAGTGTAAGACACAGGCTACAAACTCATTCATGAAAGTTCAAGTACATGAAACACTTTATTAGGAGAGTTAAAAACGGTTTGTATTATCATAATGTAAAAATGCTCTTACCTCATGCAGGAACAGGCATTCTGGTTGATTCAATAATTTTTTGGCTTCCAGTGCAATGTTGAAAATGTAGTTTGGGGCTGCAAACACAGACTTTGTTGAATAAACTAGGATTTTTGAAAAACAATTTACTCTAAGCTTTTTGATTCATCAGTAAGGGTAGGCAATCTGTTCTCACTCCCAGTGCATTGAAAACAGCCGTAATGGCAAATCCTTTGGCGTGCCAGGCAGACATGCAAAGTACTGTTTGGTGTGGGTACATGACGCACTACTAAAAATGCAATGCCCTTAGATGGTGGAAACTCAGGATAAAAGCCAGGTAGGAACAGAATTGGCAGCATCACCAGACGCACAGGCTTATTTCCCACTTCATGCCATGGTCACTTTATGTCATGTGTTTTAAACCTAATGAAACTGGAATGTGCATCCAGGTTGCATAACAAAGGGTGTCTGTGATCATCGCAATTGTGTCACTGTCTGTCAGCATCAGGACATAAAGCACCTTTCCTATCACATCTAAAAATGCTGCACCTTGGCTCCGAAGAGTGCGAAGTGCATAAAGACACACGACAAAGGCTTTGACAAAACGAGTGAATTCAGTGCCTGAGGGGTGAGAACAGGATGGGGAGGAGGGCAACACTGTTCCTTTCGTTAAGAATTTGTCAGTTTGCTTAAAGGACCGTTACTTTTTTCCCCTCAGGATGGGCTGCGGAGACTCTCTGGGAATGAATACGTCTTCTCCAAAAGTAAGTTTCAAAGAGGCCAGGACCAGGACAAGTTCTGATTGTACTGCAGTATGACATAAAGATTATCAAAGTCATTACATATTAAAACCCTTTCACTCGTAGTTGTTTTCCCTTTAGATGATTAGACCTCTTGCCAGCTTGAAATTTTTCAGGAGCTATTCTTAGAAAGGAGTGACATCAACTCCGTAATCGTTTATCCTTTTGTTTTAGTTGCAGCGACATTAACAGAGAGTGAATGTCAATCAGGCTCACAGAGCTCTGAGGAGCACTAATCAGAAACACTTGTAAGCTGTGTGTGGGTAAACTGTAGGTGTGGAAAGGGATCAATACAATCAACCACCTCTGGCTCACTATACAAGAACCTGATTAAATAGAGAAAAAGGTAAAAAGGACTGATCAACAGGAGTGTAAAGAAGGTTTCAAGGGACGTCCAGTGTGCAGATTAAACAGTCAATAACATGCCTTTATTTAAAGAAAAACCCAGTAACATTCAGTTCATGTTAAAAAATGGGTTTAATTTAAGAGCATGTAAAAGTACAAGAGATTTTAGTCTTCATTACGAATCATGAAATGTGTGGAGCTGCTGTCTGTAGGGGCTCTCATGAATAAATAACAAGCAAAAAGTAGTTTTTGATGAAAGCATCACATTGTTCTTGGAGCTGTCTGCAGTGTGAAGTTTGTGTGTCGGAGTTTATTATGTAACCCCATTACTGTAATTAAAGTCACAATAGCACTTAATTGAGAAATGATCTGAATCCGGGGCCTATCTACTGAGCATCTCTTATTTTTCATCAAGTTCAGACCCTTATCCTCTCCTCTAAGCTGCAGTTCCATCTGCTCTCTTAGTTTTTTAAACAGTCTTATCCTGCACCATCTTCTTACAACAGATTCAAGGGACCAGATTTACAAAGAAAGACATTTAGTCAGTATGTTTGCACATGTGTATAAAAAATAATTGAGAGCCAAGGTTGGTACAATCATCCATCATTTGTTTATCAAATTCAGCACAGCTCTCGCTCTCACATTGATCCTTTTATGGTCAGATCACCTTGTTCTTCTTTGTGTAAATGCATGCACACGTCTGTCTGTTTGTTAGATATGAGCCAGAGCCAGCTGGCCATCCCAGTCACTCTGAATGATGTTCCTCCATCTATTGCTGAGATGCTGAATGATGAGGAGTGCTGGGAGTTCAACATCCTGGAGCTGGAGGCAGCTACACATAAGAGGTATGAAGACGCTAAGAGGAGAAACATGGTCATCGGCAGTGAACAGTGACTACATATCCCTTGTTAATGATGTACAAACCAAATGCAGTAAAGTTGGGATATTGTGTAAAACATAAATAACTAGAAAGCACTGGGAAAGTGCAGACCTCCGCCAACGCAGCTCATTTCCCCCATATGACATTATTAGGACCTGAATTAGTGTTAGGACTTGTGCTCTCAGCGTTAATGTCATGAGCGCTGCTGCCCAGTGCCTGGCCCTGCATTTTTCAGTGTCTGCGCAAGTGAAGTGAGTGCAGGTTTTTTTTTTTTTTTTTGATGACATACCACCACATGGTGCACTCCTAAGTTCACTAGAGTAACAGCAGAGTAATCACAGAAATGACTTGGATGTGCATCACAGCAACATGTAAAAATGCACCCCCCGCCCCCAAAAAAAAAAAAAATTGCTTTAGACTTTGCACCTCAGACATCCAAAATTAGTGTTAAAATTGCTGTTCTGTGCAATCCCATGTAGACCACTGACATACCTCGGCCTGAAGATCTTCACAAGCTTCGGAGTGTGCGAATTCCTGAGTTGCTCGGAGTCCACGCTGCGCTCCTGGCTGCAGCTCATGGAGGCCAGCTACCACTCCTCCAACTCCTACCACAACTCCACGCATGCTGCGGATGTGCTGCACGCTACTGCCTACTTCCTACGAAAAGAGAGGGTCAAGGTTAGGATAAAAAAAATAGACAGTTGCATGTTGAATGCTAGCTTCTCCTTCAGCTGATGTGAACACGTGTCAAAACGATCCAGTGAATCATCCTGCATGTCCTGATGTTCCCTTCAGAGCAGTCTGGATCAACTGGATGAGGTGGCAGCGCTGATAGCAGCCACAGTGCACGATGTGGATCACCCAGGGAGAACCAACTCCTTCTTGTGTAATGCTGGAAGTGAACTCGCGATTCTCTACAATGACACTGCTGTGCTGGAGAGCCACCATGCGGCACTCGCCTTCCAGCTCACCATTCGAGACACTAAGAGCAACATTTTCAAGAACATTGACAGGTACAAGCCATTTGACGGTCACTGTGTGGGTTAGAAAGTACATTCAACGCTTTGGACACAAGTTCTCCTTCAATGGTTTTTCAACAGAGTACATTAATATTCAGTTCAATTTCAAGTCAGTTGTATTCAAGATAATCCAAGATTATCTCCAGGTGCTTATGCCGAAGACATCCAAAGTGTGAAAGAACATATAGGGTATGTAGGGTAGGGTATAGGGTAAGCAGAGCCCTGCTTCTGTCACAGTGTTTTCTCTCCTATTCTCAGGAAATGGCATGAATTAACTCACCTGTAATTTGAAAACCGCTGCGGATGACTGTCGTGCATCTGATGAGAGAATGTCATGAGTGTGCAAAGCTGTCATGAAAGCTAGATGCAGCTAATTTGAACAATCTAAAGCATAAATCATGTTCTGGGTTTTTTTTGTGAAACTACATAATTCCATATATGTCCTGTAACATTTTGGATGTCTTCAGTATTAATAATAATGTTGAAAATAATAAAAATGAAATCTCAAATTTGATGAAGAATGAACAAATTACTCCAAAAGGTACAACCATATTTTTGGTCAAGACTCCCGAAATATAGCACATTGCCATGGCAACCATTGGCATGTACTTGTGATTGGGTCAGGTGTGTGATGAAATGTGTCATGTTTAGTGCAGATTCAGTAATCCACGCCCAAGTCATAAGCATTTCCTGTTGCTTGGAGAAGGTTTTTACGCATGTTAAAATCCTCGAAATATGGCGGGTCACCACAGCTAACTTTTAATAACTTTTAATGACCTACCCGTAGAGATGATCTGGTGTGAATTTCAAGTCATTCAGAGTCTTTTGACTGGTTGTATATAAACACAGCAATGAGCAATGCTGAAATCCAAGAAAAATTTACTGAGCCAAATCTTTTGTACGTGTCAGGACTCAGTTCCGGACACTTCGCCAGGCCATCATCGACATGGTCCTGGCCACGGAGATGACCAGACATTTTGAGCACGTCAGCAAGTTTGTCAACAGCATCAACAAACCGATGGCTGCTATAGAAGAAACCAGCACAAGTGTAAGTGTGTGTGAGTTCATCACAGTAAAGGGTTACACATTTCCAGGAAAGGACAGATGACATAAACAGTGTGTTTACAGTAACGTGTGAATATCAGGGTGCACTTGTGGTATTTTTGAATGTGTGGATAATTAGGACTTTTATGTCTCTAGCATTTACTAGTTTACATTTATATGCTTTGATGAATTTAAGAGCATTATAAAGAATGAGCTGGTGTGCGTGTGGGTGTTTTTGGTTTAAACAGCTGCTTCCTCTTTTATTGTTAGTCTTTGTTGTATAGTTTGTACAGTATGTGTTGCTTTTTAACATGTTGTGTTTGCTCAACCTGGCTGTTCTGGTTCTAGTTCACTCTGTTGCATTTTTACAATAGACATAAATCTTAAAAAAGCATGACCACATTTTGGTAGTTAGTTTGTTCATTTTCTCGCCTTTTTAATAGACTTTTTGTTCTTTTTCTAGTTCATTTTTTCCCTTAATTTGTTCATTTTACCTCATTTTGGTGTTAATTTAGTTCATTTTCTTGCCTTTATAATTTACTTTTTCTAGTTCTTGATTTTAGCTTAATTTGTTCATTTTGGTGCTAATTTGGTTCATTTTTTTTTTGTTTTTTAGTTGACTTATTGTTCTTTTTTCTAGTTCATTTTTTTCCCTTCATTTGTTCATTTTACCTCATTTTGGTGCTAATTTGGTTCATTTTCTTGCCTTTTTAATTTAGTTTTTGTTCTTTGTCTAGTTTATGTTATCAGTTTGTTGCTTATTTTGTTTGTTTTTTTAGTTATTTTATATTGTGAAGTTGAACGCATTCAAGAAAATGTGCATATTGTGTTCTAAATATATAGTAATGAAAATGTATGTTTGCTACTTTTTAAAATAAATTTGCCTGGTTTGTATTTAAAAAAGTGATGGCCACCAGAACATGAGACCAGTTGAGAACCATTGCTTTACATTTCAGGTGCCCATAATGAGCAGGTTTTCTTTTTAAGAGATTGTTGACCATAGAATGGCTGTATAAAATATGTGTAAATGTCTTTCTTGCAGAGTGTGAACAGTGATTGTGAGAGTCAAGCTAACTTCCGAAACTCTCCAGAGAACCGACTGCTGATCAAGAGGATGCTGATAAAGTGCGCAGACGTGGCAAACCCCTGCCGGCCGCTTGAACTCTGCATCGAGTGGGCGGGGCGGATCTCTGAGGAATACTTTGCGCAGGTTTGTGGTTGGTAGTTTTGAATTAGTGGGCAAGGAGTGGGGCTGATGGGGAAATGACTGAACTAAACTAAAATACCACCAGCAGCCACAGGGGTAGTCCAAAAAGCCCTGGCTAAAAATATTAAATTAGTACATTTTGTCATGAGTCATTGTAGTCGACATGGTATTTGGACCCTCTAATAAGTGATAATGGTGGTCCAGCTTTACATTTTTCTCCATTATGGGGATATTATTGCAAATAAATGACAGGTCTGTATGTCAGCTGTGCAGACGCCTGTACAGTCAGACCATATCTGACCTAAATCTCTTCTATTTCTTTTTTCCAAATACAGCCAAACTGTATTTCTTGTTAAGTGCTTACAGTAATGACACCTTAAATTTACTTTGTCAGACAACTTTTGATGAATAAACCTCCTGCCCTCTGACCAGCTGAGGTCCCACAGCTCTGCACCTTTTGCTCAAAAATGTTTATCTCTGGCATTAACGGTGCATTCCATTTACCTCAGAACTCCGAGGTCAGAGCTTGGAGTGACGTAAACACTGAGCTGATCAGAGTTTACGTCACTCCTAGTGCAACTGTATGAGGCATTTTGCATGTGCAAACAGCATAGTAAATGAACGGTACTATGTGCATGACTGACATACTAAGAAACATGTCCAACCGAAATTAGTGGTGTTCATTCACTTATTGTGAGCGATAGAACTGTAACATCAAGGGGGCGTTCTGTTTGAAAGATCCAACTAGGAACTCGGAAATTTTTGACTTCTGAGTAGAACTGAAACGCACCATTAGCTCCAAAAAACCAACCAGGAAGCTGCAACCTGACGAGCCTCAATAGCAGGTCACAAACAGTTTGAACAGTCTTCTGTAGGGAGGAAGGCAAACAACTGTATCTCTATGTGAATGTCTTTTTGTTTCTGCTCTGCAGACAGATGAAGAGAAGAGACAGGGGCTGCCAGTGGTGATGCCAGTGTTCGACAGGAACACATGCAGTGTGCCCAAGTCTCAGATCTCCTTCATAGACTACTTCATCACTGATATGTTTGACGCCTGGGATGGTAAGAGCACCGCATTCATTGTCTGTTGTGCACTCATCTACAGTGTGTTTACATTGCTTCTGTAGTTTAGTATGTTTAGCCATTCCTTATTAATTTCCATAAAGTGTAGCATGTTCCTTCAAAAGCTGAGAACAGGCTGATTCACTTTACAGCATTCTTTTCCTTGTGTGTCTCTGTTGGCATTTCCATCTCATATGCGGCTTTGAAAGTCCCATACTGTCAAAATCCATGTTTATTGGTTTTGGGAGTTTATATGAATTCTGCGATGGAAAGTAAAAGCTTTAAAAAAATGAACTTGCTCAGTGCTACCAGTCCTGAGAAACCCACACGAGAAGATGGACAGGAAACTGAACTTTTGTGATTTGTGACATCACAAGTCATAAATATTAGTCCTGCCTCGGCTCAGTTGCTTTTCCATTACAAGCGGGTACTATCTGTGTAGGCGGAGTCACAAGCGGAGTCGCGTCCTGAAACTCTGCTGTCGGCATTTGTGCGCAACACAAGCACAGTGTAGGACATGGAGGCGATGATGTACTTACTGCTGGAAAACACGCACAAACACAGAACATTAACACACACACAGCACGAACCCGCTACATGTAACAACGTTTTTTACTAGTACTAACACTGTCTTGCTCGTCAGATGTTGTTGACATGCTGACTTTACTATATTGTTTTCAGTCGCGATACTTGTTAGACAGTGAGCACAAAATACAAGCAGAGTACAGCATTAGCATTGGTGGCTAAACTACGTCCATTGTCTGCAAACACAAGACAACGTTACTTTAAAAATATCACTGTTTGTTCATAGTGAGTTTATCACCGTCATGAGAAGTAACGTTAAAGATGCTTTAGCATTAAGTCAAAAATACTCACCATTTTCAGGTTCTCTGTCGGTTTCCATTAGACTGAACCACTTCTAATCGTGTCTTGCGGCTCCATCCAGCTGCCTCTGCATTCTGTCTCAGTCACCAGACACAAACGGTGTGGATTTACACGTTGCCATTCTCGATTAATACAGGTAGTAATGATACAAATACACAGTCGCTTTTGCTCGGTTTTTAGAAAGGGCGCAGTTCCTTGTTGTGTGGGAGTCTCTCTCGAGACACGTCCAGTGACGCCACGCCCTAGCCAATCAGTGGCCTGCAGTCTGTGTACGTCACGTTTTCTACTCGACTTAGCTCGCTTGGAACCCCGGCCGAGCAGGTACTAAAAATGGAAACGCTCCAAAAGCAAGCTGAGTCGAGTCGAGTCAAGCCGAGTAAAAGCGGCATAGGTGTCACACAGTAGGGGGCATAGTCATCTTTTGCTGTCTGGCAAACTTATGGTGCATTCAATTTACCTTGGAACTGGGAGTGACATAAACTCTGAGCTACGAAGTCAGAAAAACATGGATGAGTACTGGAAAGCCGGCTCATTCGGCGCACGGACATCTTCAAATGCATGTCCACTCTACGTGATAACTACTTTACGTGGCATTTTGCACACGCAAACAGCATAGTGACATGCAATGGATAAAAAATGAATAGTACTATTTGTGTGGTTAGGGTAGTATGAAACAAATGCATCAGAAATGAGTGGTGTTCATTTAGCTGTGTTGAGTGGCAGCCATATTGGGATTTGTTAAGATGGGGTTGGTGCGGTTGCTCTGACTTTCCCAGTTGGAATCCAAGGCAGGCTTTCCAGTTCAACTTCCCAACTTGGAACTCGGTCATTCCGACGTTGGAGTACAACTGGAACGTACCATTATATATGAAAACAGCAAGCAAGACATGTCCCAGTAACAACATGTGACCCTTCTGAGGAAGACAACATGAAGTTGTCGTAACATGTCAAGGTAGATAAACCTTATTTCTAATAATAAGAATCCCAGTTTGAAAAAAGTATGAACCTCGTTGCATTGTTAGAAGATGGTTCAGGAATAAATGAATTTCCAGAATCTTTCATTAATAATTGAGTTGAAAAGTATGATATGGCATTTAGCTTTAATTAGTTCTTTACCATGACTGGGCCTGATTTTGGCTGCAACGATTCCCAAAATTCCAACCAATAAGGAAAACAGGTCATCAGCAGAGAGAAATCCTAACACAATTTTTCTTTATTTTTGTGAATTTTTTTCTCTTTCTTCTTCCAAATTACAGGCCACTTTTTCTTGTTAATCCTCCTTTTTCTAAAATACTAGGAGAACTACTGTATATAATTGTAGATTGGGAAAATTTATTGATAAATATGAAGTAATGAAGAAAAGTGAGTACAGCTTTAGATCACAACGCCCTACTGTAATAGCTATAGCTGATACTGTTGAGGAAGTTACGAAGGCCTTGGATCACAAAAGCATGCTGTTAGATATATTAAGGTATATTGACTTAAAGGAAAATTTTAAAAATTAGTTTGGTCTGCTGAGGATACAAGTATTTTTATTGTGGTCATAACTATAATAGCCTGATTAATGCTGTTAATAAGGAGTCAGAAATTTTTTTATTATGGATAGTAATATGGCGTCTCTATGTGTGAACAAAACTAAACTTATGATTTTCGGTAATTATAAGTATAATCCCAACTTATTGGTTATCATAGATGGTATAAAAATACATTGAGCACACATGACATTGAAATCAGATGGAGTGTGGCAGAGCTTAAAGAATTAAGGGACAAAAGAAAAATCCATTCATACATAAAATATGTTGTGAGATATCAGACCTTTAAAGTAGTTTTCATCATAAATCTTCATAAATATCAGTAAATGCAAAATCATGTTGTGTGTTACGTCACCAAAAAGCGTTGAACATAGGCCTAAAGACACTAAAACAAATTCTGCCCTGCAATATCCATATCAAAAAACTAAACAAAAAATGTTTCTACTTAAAGGAATGGAATTAAAGTTGCCCGTTTATTGGCCACGATCAGAGCTAGTGGCCATTATTGACATCAGAGCTTGTTTATCACCAGTTTTAGTGAAGAGGAAAGCCGACACAGAAACTCCTAGATGCTCTACTACTTCCATGTTATTTCTTCCTCTTTTTTTCATTTCTCCCGGACTGGGAATTACAAGAGACGAGTGGAGGAGGTCAAAAGTAGTGGAAAGGGGTAGTTTGGTTGTTATTATGTACCTCCCCCATTCCCACTGAATTTCCCTTTAGTTTAGTCTCCCCAGGAGGAAACTTGTTTACTGTCAACATGGCTCTGATGTCACGGAAAGATTTCAAAATGCCAGTAGGATGGAGAGAAACTGCGAGGGCGTCAGGGGAGGGGAAGTTGGGAAAAAGAGAAGCGGGATGGGGGTTAACGATCACTCCGTTTAGGGAGGGATTATAAGCAGAGCAGAACTTGCATATAAACACAAAAACACACATGGAGCCGCTTTTAATTCGACAGGGTCACGGTAGGGTCACGATAGGGTCATTTTCAGTTCTAGGGCTGAGTAGAGATGCAGCGTGGGTCATGAACAAGCCGGAAACGTGAATGTAAACAACATGGGTTGAATGGGTCAGGCACTAAGAACACACACACACACACACCGCGGTCTGGAAGCTGTGTGTGTTTGCAAGAGGCATGAGAGACCTTCGAACCCCATCTGCACTTTAATGTGGGAGAAACATTACACAAAGCACATAAGATTAGCAACTGAAATGACCACACACACGACACACGTTCCTTTATCGCCACTCGCAACAGGAATCGACAACAGGTGTATCTAGAGACATTTTCAGTGTTTGTGTCGACGCGTTAACGTTTACTTAACCAAGGAAGTCTCATTAACTGTCCAACAGCCAACAGGCCTTGACTTTTAGAGATATTACAGTGTATGTTTTATGGAGGCATGTTGTTTACAATGTTCCAATAAGATGAGTTTATGGTGAAAGGTGTTGTTCTTCCTTAACTTCCTGTTCTTTCCTCAGGGGCATCTTTCCTTGTTAGTATAGTGGTCAGTATCTCTGCCTGTCACATGGAAGACTGGGGTTCGATTCCCCAACAGGGAGGAGTTGGGCATTTTGACATAAAACATTCACTGGCAGAGATTGTATTGTCGTTTAAAATCTCCAATTAGCACTGATGGTATCACATGCCTCAGCAAGACCTTCTGAACTTTATGTAACAGTCCAGTGCATTCTGGTCTGTGTTGTCTAGTGTCTGCATTGTTTGTTGTTCTATGTCTCCTCTTTTCTTTTGTCTCTCCTCTGTCCACTAACCCCAACCGGTCGAGGCAGATGGCCGCCTACCCTGAGCCCTGGTTCTGCTGGAGGGTTTTCCTCTTCCGTTTTCATTTGCTTCATGTTGTTTATTCTTTTCATTTTAGTTTTTCTTTGCTTTTTTATTATAATTCGTTTTGTCATTGTC
>JAQQAE010007504.1:0-15830 GCA_029823295.1 Pseudamia nigra
GATCATTTGCATTCACAACTATGGCATACAATTAACCTAGTACATGTTTTTGGTTGTGGGAGGAAGCCGGAGTACCCCGAGAGAACCCACGCAGACACGGGGAGAACATGCAAACTCCACACAGAAAGGTCCCACCACCCGGCGTTGGGATTGAACCAAGGACCTTCTAGCTGTGAGGCACAAGTGCTACCCACTGTGAGGCACGAGTGTCGCCCAAAACTCCATGCTATGCATATGTCTCAAAGGCATAAAGCCCTGGATGACATCTAACTATCTCCTACTAAATGAAGATAAAACTGAAGTTATTGTAATAGGCCCAAACATTCCCTAAGGACAACAATCTGGAGAACATTTAAGTGGAATCCAGAGCAGCTGTGAGGAACCTTGGAGAGATGGTAGATCAGGACTTTTCCTTCAGTTCTCCTATATAAAACAAATGTCAAGGAAAGCCTTCTTTCATTTTCGTAAGTAGTCAAAATTAGGATTATCCTGTCACAAAATGATACAGAAAAATTAGTCTATGCATTTGTTACTTCTAGGCTGGATTATGGTAACTCACTATAGCCAGGGTGTCCAAATAACTGTACAATAAACCTCCAGCTGAACCAAAATGCTGCAGTATGAGTTTTAACTGGATCATATTTCTCCAGTACTGGCCGCTATTCATTGTAAAAGTTTAGAATAGCATCTAAAATAAAAAGGCTCAATGCTATATCAAAGACATTATTGTTCCCAATAAACCAATCAGAACTCTTCGTTTCCAGAGTGCAGGCCCACTTGCAGTTTTTCACATCTATAAAACTAGACTGTGAGGCAGAGCCTTCAGTTACCAAGCTCCTCTTCTGTGGAACAAAGTCCCAGTCTGGATCCAGGATGCAGACACACTCTGCACCTTTTAAACTAAGCTAAAAACTTTACTCTTTGACATAGCATATAGTTAGTGCTGGATCAGGTGAACCTTAAACCTCCCTTAGTTCAGCTACATAGTCCAAGGCAAGTTTATTTGTGTAGCACTAATCATACACAGGGGAACTCAGAGTGGTCAGGCCTAGGATGATGGCTGTGATGCATCGAGCTTCAAGATGAGGGGAGCAATATCTGTCAAAGGCTCCGAGCACCACTCATTGTTAACATACTGTAGATGCACAGTCCATCTCCTCTTATCACGCTGGTGGATGGTCTGCCCTACCAGCTGCACAGTCATGTCAGTGTGTAGCCCAGTTTTACTCATGATCATCACACAACAGTTATGTACATACAGTATGTAGTTGCCAACTGCAAACCCACTTGGTGACCAGCCGCACTTGCTTATTGGAAGAGCGCTCAGAAACAAACTCAAGCTTGCGTTTAACACCAGCCCCCGCTGGGCATCTATTGTTTACAAAGAAAAGCCATGAAGCTACCTAACCAAACTCCTCCCCTCGCTCTGCAAGCTCCAAATAAGGCAAATCCAGTTGTTTCAGAAAGAGGGCTCGCAGCTTGTAATCTCATGTTTTTGTTGTGAAACATATACAGACTATTTTGAGTTATGATGGGTGCACAACTAATCCAGAGGGAGCCAAGATTATAATTAAATCTCTGCAAATAAGCATGACATGGGCAATTTAACTCACAGCATGCCATTGTAATTTGGCATCAGATTGCAATTGTCAGAGAGAATTTTTTTTTTCTTTGGGTCTTTTGGTTTTATGGAGCTGTGTCCAGAAATGATGTGTAGTTTTGATCTCGTACACTGAATGTTGCCCAGTGCTGATAATCTCCCACTTGGTTTCCTTTGGACATTGCAACTGGCGCCCAGATTTTGGGGCACCAGCAAAGTACGTCAACCACAGGTTTTGAGAGATATTTGGACTTGCTTTGTTTCTTGGCCAGTCTGTGTTATTCAAAGGGTTTGTTATCTTGGGTCTGGTCCATGCATTTGTTCACACCACCCCTCTGCTCCCTTACAGCGGGCCCAACTTTTTGTTGCCTCCTGCTATCGTTGTACACACACACTTAATCAAGCACACACATGCAGGATCAAGCAGACCTCTATTACACGTAGGTAAGTACAGACAAACGTACACGTATCAAACTCGTGTGTACCCATGTGCATACAGTACATCATCACAATTTAAAACAAGGCCATGCACTGTCACACAGATTTGGTTGTTTTGAACAAAATGGATATGCTGAAATCTGGCCAGAACCTTGTCAGCTGTATCTCTTGAATCAGAGATTTTAATAGACTGTCCATAGCAAGGACCTGACCTTTGACCCCAGACCTTTCAGCACTGTGTTTCCTCACTCTTATCCTTCCTTTAGTCTTATGATGAAAAGACATTCCTTCTTTCCCTGCTCATATTTGGATTTCACTTACGTTTTCTTGAAAACATAACAGCAGGGTGTGTATGAGAGAGACTTACGTATATACAGTAAAGTGAAGATAGGGACGAGTGCACGAAATAAAGATATAGTGGGTGGATGAAAGACAGAAAATTATTTTCAGACAAAGTTTTTTCAGCCAACCATATTGTCTCGGTTATTTGAGGGCTAAGATGATGAAAAGTAATTCATGATGCTAATAAACCCCAGGCATTGCAAGGCCGCTCCACAAAGGTGGATGTGGACGAATGCGTACATGCTAGTAATAACCAGACTGCACATAGATGTCAAAATGTATCTATGGCATAAAGCTGTTCACTTCCTCACTATCTTCAATCAGACATCAAAGCTTTTTTATACTGAAGGCCAAATCCACAAAGAATGTCTTGCACCTGCTAATAGCACCATTAAAGCCACATTTTTAACAGCAATCTGCTTTGCTTTAAAGGCATATAAGGATTTTGTGCTAATGATATGTGTCCTCTCCTCTCCAATCCTCTCCTTTTTGTACTTTCACAGCATTTGAATCATCAAGCTCCAGATGAACATAAATGATGACAATAATCCACATTGCTGAGGGGGTGCATCAGGACAATTGGCAGGTTAACATTACAAAATTCATGGACTTAGGCTAAAATCTTTTGCCTCATCTGACACAATTTTATTCACATGCTGAGTTTTATTTATTGTTAGATTAGAAAAGCCAAGTAGTTTTTGTAGAGTAATTGTAAAAACTACAAGTCAAGTATGTAGCTGGGTTTATGACAATCACTGGACTACCCTCAGATAGGCAGATGGTAGATAAAATAAAACACTTAAGCTGATCTTTTCTTCAGTGAATGACAGATTAGACACCGTCTACTCTTAGTGATGGAGAATCTCAGTTTGGATTAACTTTTGTAAATAGTTATATGTAACTCTGCTGGTAGAGTTGAAACATTTTTAACTCGACTTTATACTTACAGTAATTGTACCATGCAAGAGATTTTTTTCACTTTTATATTTCTTACTGTTTCTTTTTATTTGATAAGTATAAATAGGAGGTGTTTTTGTTACCTTGACATGTTTCGACTGACACATGTAATCTTACTCAGAAGCATCATCTGCCTGCTGTGATGTGTCACTTATCAGACATTCTTCCTGGGCATGGCCAGCCTGGTGGATCTGTCAGTTCCTTGTTGTACTGTATGTTGGTCTCTGAAGGACGGAGTCCCAGATGATGGTGTCCTTGGCCTGCTTCTTGTTTTCTATGGTCTCCTTAATCCAGTGATTGTGTCTGTCTGTTTCTGATCCAATGATTCATCAATCAGGATGACGGAGCACTTGATCACAGAGGTCAGATGACACTTCTGAGGAAGATCGCATGCAGCAATCGAAAAAGGTACAAGAAACATCTCCTACTTATACTCTTGTCTCATTAAAAAGAAATGGTAAGAAATGTAATTGTAAAACAAGATAAAATGAACCTACTCGACCTGCTTCGCTTTTAGTCTGAACACACAGTAACAAATTACATTCATGCACCGTTTATACTCCATTCCACTTTTTGTGGGTGCTTTGTGAGTAACAGACATATTTTGTCTCGTCAGCACTGGTTTAGCAACCCTGATAGCACGCAGTTTTCTTACTAAGGCTGAATTGAACTCTGTATCGTTCCCTCCAGCTCCAGTCTTCCAGCTTAGAAAACAGAACCATTTGGGTGTGTGTTTGTTGGTACTGAGATATTTTTGAAAACTCATGTGGACAGATATTTATACACATTTATTTTTTAGAAAAATATCCACTTGGACTAGACGTAGACTGAATATTACACTGCTGAGAATAATAATAGCAACTGTTCAATCAGTCTCGGAGACTGGTGTAAATAACCTTAAAAAAAAAAAAAAAAAACAGTCCCATGAAGTTTATACCCTCAGAGTGGAAAATGTTGATTACCATAATTAGCTTCAGTTGCTCCCATGATAGTTCTCTTTGGTCAGACACAAAGCAAGATAAAATACATTGTAATATTTCTTCCTTGTGTTTACAGTTGTGTTGCAATTTTGCACCTGTCACAGTTAGGACATAGAATAGAATCTAATGATGAAATAACTAACACAAACATTTTGCTGTGAGTTTTTGTGTCAACTGACAACACAGGTTACACACATGAGCCTGTAAACTGATCCTCATAGTCTAAGCACATCCTCTGTGCTGGGGTCCCATTTTGCCAGGCTCTCTCTCTCTCTCGCTCTCACACACACGCGCACACCCCCCCCCCACACACATGCACCCACACACACGTAGACACACACATGTCCGTGCGCACACTCACATTCTTCTGCAGACTCTGCAAGGGGCAGGCGCAGAGTGTGCTGGAAGCTTGGAACAGTTCTTCAGAGTGAGTGTCTCTCTCACTCTCCCCAGTCACAGAGCAGAAGAGGAAAGGCAGAGGAACCAGGGGAGGTCTGACGACACAATCCCAGCTTAAAGGCACCTATGTCAAATGCAAAGGCTTGATGTTTGGCTATGATTTAATGGAAGAACATCTTATACATTTTATAACTAAGGTGTCACTCTGCAAGAGATGTGAACTTTTCCTGCTCAGACAAAAACTGACAGAAACTCTGCAACTAGCGTTTGTAAGTATCAATGGCAAGAGTCTATAGTGGATTTGGATGCTGGAGGTCCAGTGTAATGATGGATGATGTGTTTGACTGCAGCAGTAGTATTCTTCACCATTTTCTGAGCCATCCCTGAAGAGAATATCCTGCAAATATCATTCAACTGAGTAACAAGTGGAGAAAAGCTTGAGACTTAAGGACTTTATTCAACTGCAGATTTCCTCATGATGTTGTGGCACAAGTTTGGCTGCCACTTGCTCTCACTGGCAACACTTCTGGTATTTGTAAGCTGTGTAGGAGGGGAGCAGAGAAGAGGGACGGATAGCAGCACAAGTAGCGCAGGTGGCGGCAGCAGCAGTAGCAGTGGTGGAGCAAGTGGTAGCAATTATAGTAACAGACGTTTTCATAAGATCCAGCATGGACAATGTACCTATACGTTCATCCTACCTGAGGGAGAAGGAGCCGGAGGAGCCTCCTGCAGGGAAGCCAAAGCTGGCAGTGCTCAGTACAACGCCAACTCTCTCCAGAGAGATGCTCCACCACCTGAGTCAGACTTTCCCAGTCAGAAGATCCAGCAGCTCGAACACATTATGGAGAATTATACCCAGTGGCTACAGAAGGTAAGGAAGGGGAACGAGCGTATGCACTTTTACATGGCGCTAATAGAGTTCAACCAAAGTAGAGCAAGTTGGAATTAAAGTTTTCTCTCTCAGTTTGCTGATATCATCACTGCTTGTTTCTTCAGTGGTAGATCAAATTAGACTGGGGTTGAAAAGTAATTGACATTATCCTGTTTGAGCCCTTTGAAATAGTTGGTGTTAAAATTATATTTACTTCAACTGTGTGAGGAATTCAGCAAGGACCTTTTGAAGTGGTCATGCTCTGATATATTTATTGTGATATTTGTGTTTCTGTAAGTGTGTGGTCTTCACAGAGCGTCTGTTTGAGGCTGCACAAGATAACATGTTTTACTTTCTGGATGGAATTGTGTTATCTTATATCTAACACACTGTTTGTCAAAGTGTTTGTTTGTAGGAGAGTTCATGTGTTTACACAGTTAGCATTTTCGTTTTCTGCATGATGATCAGAGGACGTTATCCAGGAAATGGAAAAATGCAGCTCCGTCATCTTGACTCTAAAATAATAATAGATGTTCTTTCTTTAGTTGAAAACATTTGTTTCAGAAAAATCTCAAAATGTGATGTGTGGTCAGACTGACAAGACATTTGCTTTTGTTCCATTCTATAAAAGTTGACAGGTTAAAGAAACAAAAGCTCAAACGCTGCTTAAAAATACTTTTTTTCCATCTAGAAGTCAGAATTATGGAAACAGTTTATATTAACTCAGTGTTTTTTTAATGTAACTGTGAACATTAACTGCGCTGAACGTTTTGTGTCGTCAGCTGTAAGAATCTCTAGCCTCCGTAGAAATTTCACGTGTCTTGTCTTTGTTACTATGTATACAGTAAAACATACTTTTGGTCTCTTTACGAGTAAACTACCCTTTGAGTAAATTCCGCAGACGTCTAGCTGAGTTCACCAGAACGTAAGTCTTAGTCCAGAGGTAGCTGTATGTCAATCACCCCCAGTTCTCCACTGAGCTGTCTCTTTAATGGCAGGAAGTCAGAGGGAGTCCCCAGAGACCACCAGAGAAGGAAAAGACAGGGAAAGAGAAAGATCCCTTTATTGTTTTAAGACAAGGACATGAGACTCTAACTCCATTTTCACATGAATAAAAATAACTTCTCACTTACTTTGATATAAAAATAGCTGATATGATGTTGCACAAGATTAAAATTAATAAAATGGTAGTTTTTTTCTGGAGGTCCTGAGGTGTTTACTATCGTCAAACACAGGTCTACTGAAATGTTAATAACTTGTAAATCATAAGGGTTTCGCTGATATGACTTGGCAGCCGCACTGCTTTCCTAAGCTTTGAGACTTTGTGTCTCCAAAGCCAGCGATACTTGCTCTCGGAAATGAATACATGAATAAAATAAACAAGTCTCCAAATTTGGTACAATGAGCTCCTCTGCTTTTCTTTGATGCCTTCCACAATATTGTCATTCTTAAATAAGATTAGCAGGTCTAATCTGTGATGAATTGCTTCAACCGTGCAGTTTATGTTCGTCAACAAAAGCAGAAAAACCTCAGTGAAACATGAAAAAATGCATGTGGAGATAACGCATGATGGATTTGATGGATAACAGTGGAACATGGGAATTGGTCAACCTGAATGTCATCAATACTGCTTAGAATGTGGGATTTCTTCATCAGCTGTCCCTCTGGAACTGTGTGGGCCACAATGCTACATGACTGTTTTACATTTGCCTTCAGAGAAAAAAAAAAAAAACTCATGGAAGAAATAATCATTTTCCACGAATGAATCAGTCTTTTGTCACAAATCAAACTGTGTACATATGAATGGAATTTTGAGCATAAGACTCCAAATCTGTTTAATGTTAACTTATGATCAGGCTGTATATCACTGACTTTATCTCAAATTACCAAAGACATTTATTGTATATTGTCTATATCAGTGCCTAGGACATGATGTACTCTGAACATCGACAAATCTTACATAAACGTGTGGATTTACCTTTTCGCCCATAACATTTGCACCTTTTGAGACTGTACCTGCGATATGTATTTACCTAATTCAAACAGTCTGAGCATTTATTGACAAGTTTCCACACGCGTTCACAATTTCAGTCAACAGTCTGAAAGCGTAGGTGTTTCTATATGGCTCCCAAAAGTGATCTATGTGTCAAGAAAGGCCAGGGGTGAAATAACACTGGCTTTATCTTTGCTCAGTGGACCTCATCCGTCTGTGATAGTACAACTGAACCTATGAAAACATAACGGCAGCATTGGTAGTCTGAAGGTTTGACTAATGAGACCTCTGGAATAACTTCGCTGGCTGTAAAAGTGAAAGCATGTGAAAATGTCTGCCATCACCTTATCATGCTTCATTTTTAACACTGCAGGTATTTTGCAGAATCATGGAATTTTTCATTTTAAGGTGTAAAGCTGTTGATTTTTAAATGTCTGTAAAAAATAAAGACCAAAGCAGCAGGTTTAGTACAATAAAGAGCAGAAGAAAAGACCCGGAATCCACATTTAAGAGGGAACTCTTAAACACACAGTGGTAATTCAGTGTAATTACTCTGCGTTAGGGAGCTAACATCAGGACGCAGTTAACATTTTTCATTGGTCAGAAGATTAAGTGTCCTGGCCAGTCTATCTATCTTAATCATGCCAGCATTTGACTGCTTGCCTAAGACAAAGCTCACACTGATGTTGCTCCAGACCTGATGAAAGAGACAGACAAGGCAGACCTTTCCTGATAGCGCCCCTGCCCTCTGCTCGGCTGCTCAGCACAGTGTGGGGGGCAGACAGTGAGAATGATGCAGCAAACAGCTGTTGTGGAAGCATAGTCTGAGAGCTTTCCTTACTCGACCCACAGTAGAGTATATGGACCCTGATAACATTCCTGATCAGTCAAAGGTGGCTTGTGTTTGTTAAAGGATTACTTCACCAGCAGGCCTCGGAGTCAACAAACTGTAGAGAAGCTTTACTCTGATTAGGAGGAACCAAGAATCTTCATACCTTAGCCGGTTCACAAAATATTTATTGAAAACAAGCTTTTGAAATCGAACTTATAGAGTAGGAACTGAAAAGGTCAGGGAGAGAAATTCAAAGACTGGATATTGTTTGTTCCCGGAAAAGTCTTTGATTTCAAATCAAAGAAGCCAAATACAAATCCCAATTCTAATGAAGTTGGGACATTGTGTAAAACGTAAATAAAACAGAATACAAAGATCTGCAAATTCTTTCCAACCTGTATTCAACTGGATACGCTACAAAGACAAGATATTTAATGTCAAACTGATAAAGCTTTGTTGCAAATATTGACTCATTTTGAATATGATGCCTGCAACACACTCCAGAAAAGCTGGGACAGGGGCATGTTTACTACTATGTTACATCGCCTTTCAATAAGCATTTAGAAACTGAGGACACTTTGCTTCAGTCCGTCACAGATGAGCTTAAACCCAGAGAAACCACGGTGTTTCTGGGTGTTGTTGATATATTGCTTTTGTTTTGCATGGTAGAGTTTTAATTCGCATTTGTAGGTGTAGCAACAAACTTTGTTAACTGACAGTGGCTTTCCTGAACCCACATAGTCATATCCTTTACAGAATGATGGCGGTTTTTAATGCAGTGCCACCTGAGGGATTGAAGGCCACAGACACTCAATGCCTGGTCGTTTACTCACAGAAATTTCTCCAGATTCTTTGCTGGATGGAGATGATGGACTATATATATGGACTATACAGTATATATATATTGTACGTTGTGAAGCATTGTTCTTAAACTGTTGAACTATTTGCTCATGTTGTTCACAAAGTGGTGAACTTCACCCCATCCTCGCTTCTGAACAACTGAGGCGTTCAGGGATGCTCCATTTATACCCAATCATCCAATTAACCTGTTCACCCGTGGAATGTCCCAAATAGGTGTTTTTGAGCATTCCTCATCTTTCCCAGTCTTTTGTGGCCCTTGTCCCAGTCCTTCTGGAACGTGTTACAGGCATCAAATTCAAAATGACTGAATATTTGCAAAGAAAAAAAAACAAAGTTTATCAGTTTGAGCATTAAATATCTTGTCTTTGTTGTGTGTTCAATTAAATAGAAGTCGTCGTACAGGATTTACAAATCATTGTATTCTATTTTTATTTCAGTTTTACCCAACATCCTTTCATTGGAACTGAGGTTTGTATATAAAAAGACTCTCAGCCAATACCTTTCTATATAAATCTAAGCAGACATTGGAATCATCTTTCGTTGCTTTTCACGTGTGTTCTGGATCCACTTCCATCCATAACCTCAAAAGTATCAAGTTCCAGTACCTGGTGCTACTCCCAGGCAGCTACTGGTGCTGAAAGCAATGGATTATGTCATTGGTTTTCAGGCCAAATAACACAGCTGATGTTGTACTTGGAGGGAGCAGAAGGGCAATGAAGATCAGAAGGGTATCAGTGTCTACTTCCAGATAAAGAATAGGTGTCCTTGACTCAAAAGTAATTGGGCTACTTCAAGCTTCACTTTGAAATATAAAGCTTAAGGCACATGGTGAAAAATGTCTACTTTTTTCATAGGCACAGATTTTGGGGGCGGGGAGGATTCATGTGTTTTTCTTTAATTTTTTCTCTTCTTTTATTGTTTTTTTTGTCACTAATTTTCTTGAATATTTTGTTCCTTTTTTTCCTTATGGTATTCATTGTTATTCATTTCTCTTGATTAAGTGATATATTTTGCTCCTTTTGTTGCTTGGTTTTTCTCATTTTGTTTTATTGTTTTCTTGATCAATTTTGCTTACTTTCTTGACTATTTTGTTTGTCATTTTTCCAGTTATTTGGTTCATTTTTGTGACTTTTCTTGGTTAGTTTGATTATTCTCCTTAGCTTCTTAATATTTTTTTTTCCTTTGCACAGTGCCTTGATTATTTTCCCAATTTTTATTTCATTTCCATTTTTCTTGAGTATTTTGTTTCGTTTCACTCATATTCTTAATTATTTTGTCCCTCCCAATGTTCATATTAAAATCTACACCCTTGACTTTTCTAATATATTAAGAGCTATGAAAATTTGGCACAGATTAATCTGAAGCAAGTTCAATTATGTTTCTACTCTTCTCTTGGGAGTGAAAGTAATTGATCTTATGTCCGTTCTGGTGGAGACAGTAGAAAGTGACTGGAGTTTCTTCAGAGGGACAGCCTGTGCCAAGCAAAGCTGTTGTACAAGGGTGGGGGTGGGGACTATCAGCAGTGTCTTATCCCTGTGAAATTCCCATCATTCAGCATCTCAACGCACACAACTTTGCTGCATAAACAGAGTTTTAAAAGGATACATGGTCATGTGGGCAGCAGCTTTGTTTCTTTTCCATACTGGGAGTTCATATGAGAAAGGGTGAATATGTTTCTCTACTTAATGCTATCAGAAGGCCACACAGCATGCCCAAGGATCCGAGGAGAAACCTATCTATTTTAGTGTTGACTTCCTCCATGAACGTTTGTTTTCACTGATAATGTGTGCCAAAACTAACAGTCGGATGATGCAGAAAGGCTCAAGTGCTCAGAGGAATAAAAAGCTTTTCTGTCCTGACCCTAAAACTTGTAAAAAGGAAACCGTGGAAATTGCTGAAGTACACTACAATAACAGCTTCCAGAAACACTGTCGTGGTTGCACTTGCACTATGACTGTAAGTGAAAAGAAAAAAAACAGAGCTTTCTACTTAGCACGTCATGGGAATAGGGGAAAACATTGCAGCCATGCTGCAGTATTTCCTTGTGAATGTGAAAATGGAACCTAACATCTCACCATCATTTAAAAGCAAAAGGGGCATTTAGTAGTTTTGCCATGCTCAATATAGCAGGTCACTCTGTTTTGTGATTTCCTTCAGAAATATTATTTCAGTCTAGTTGGTGGCCCTAGAGTATACACCTAGACCCGCTTTTATAAAGCATCATGAACCAAGAAGTGCATTTTTTTCTTGTTTTTTCAGTCTGTTCAGTTTACCTTATATGAGCTATGAATAAAGATATCATCATTCATTTTAGTGAATCACCCTCTGGTGAGTACTTTGCAAGGATTTATTTTATTTTAATTACAAGGTTATCCATTTGGCTGACTGCACGCACAATTTATGGCATCCCTTTTGAAAACATTGTTGCTAGCTTGTAGCTTGGCACCCACTGATGCATCTGTGGCATAGATTTACAGTTTGCTCTGATCGGTTTGAGTTTCCATATGCCCTCGAGTCACTCTTGTAATGGCACTCATTTTTCTTCACTGAGTTGCTGAGGGCATTATGAATGAGGGCTCTGCAACTTGTGACGTCTATGCCATCCACTTAAAGTGATATTTAAATATTTTATCCAAATGTGGCATTTGAGTGTTTTCTTGTAAAATGGCTGAAACAAGAGCAAAAGGTTTCTTCAAAAGACTGAAAATAAATAATATTATTTTGGGCAGGCAAGTGGAAATCATTAGTACTGAGTGTGTAAGTTATGGTCAGTGGAACTGCCAAAAGCCCAAAGTTCATGGCTGTATCTCTGCCACTGCTAAGACTCACTGATTATGAGCCAAATATGAGATAGTAATAGCTTAAATAGAGCGAAACATTAGACATTATAGTCAATCTGAGTGCAAACTTAGTGGGCAAATAATGTAGTGTTATCGCAGCCTGTAGCAAATCAAGCCTGTGTTTGAACTTAAGTCAGAACTAACTGTTATCTTTGTTGTATTTTTGTTTTATAATGACTCCTGATAAACAGAACAGATGATAATATTACTCACCCATATCTGCTGCTATTTATTTTCTTCCAGACTCTAGGTTCATTTAGGCTGAGTGCTGTAAATCAAAGTTTGATGAAGGTCAAGGGAACCGAAAGAGCATTGGAAAAACATGACCGTGTTTGAGAATTTGAGCTCGGTTGAAATGGATTCCGCAGGATGCTTGCACAGTACGAATTTACAATAACCTGCCATTCACTTTTTTTTTTACAGCTGCTGTGCTTCCAGGAAAAGAACATCACAAAATATGCATGTCTCATAATTGCTGATCCTGGCAAGAAGTAGGAGAATGAAAAGTCTGAGCATGCTGTAAGTTTTAATGTTCTGTCTATGTGCTCTATTTTATGTTCATCCAATTTTGGCGTTTATCGCAGCTCCTATGATTTGACCAGCATTAATCCCAAACTTGATACTGTGAAGTCTGTGAAGTGGGGCAGAAATTCTTGTAGCCTCCCCACATGCTGCTTCTGAGGCCGACTTTCCCCGCAGTGTCTTTGACTCTCCCCGACAGATGTTGCATTCTGACTGGATGTCTTTGTCCATCAACGCTGGGGAGCCTTCCAGAGGTTCCAGAGGACAGAACCGTTTCACCTTTTTGGAGTTCAGCCTTGAAGATAAAGACATTTTTCAAGCAGAAGAAACAAAAGGATCACACGGAAACACTTGAAGTAGAGTAGACCATAGAATGAGGCAAAGATCAAGTAAAGGTAAAAAGGGAGAATGAATGAGATAAGGTCAGAGAGTAAGATATAGGGTGAAAGATAAACATTTTTACTCCCTCACAGTGTTCGCTAGATGGATCTTCAAATGACTAATGGTTGGTTCCAGTGTTTTTGTTTTGTTCTTGTGGCAGCAGGATATGAGCCACTTGTTCTTCAAGGTCTGGTGTCACATCCAGGACAGTTTGCTCATTTATATCACATTTTTTTCCTTTGCTATGTTGAAGAGAAGACAGTCAATGTGCAGTACTGTGCAAATGTCTTAGGCCACTTTGAGGTTGCTGTGTTGTCTTATTGAAATATCAAGATAATAATGACTATAAACACGTGTGAGAAAATGAATGAACTATGCTATAACTAGTATGATGTAGCACTTGATAATGTCCACCTTTAGCTTTCTTGTTTTTGCACATTATAAGCAGATAAAAAAAAGTAATGTGGCTTCAACAGGCAACAATCTATATAGTGTGGCGTCCATTCCTGTGGAAAAAGTAGCCCAGAAATACGTGCAGCATGGTGATGCAGTGTTTAGCACTTGCACCTCACAGCCTGAAGGTTCTGCATTTGAATTTGTGTGGAAAGCAGTGAACAATGACCAGGGCTGTACATTGAGGCTGATGTGGAAGGAACTTAAAGTTGAAATGCCACTGTTGGGTGCTGGGGCACTGTTCAGAGAGTTCCAAGAAGCCCTGTTGGTCATAGAGTTACACTGGACTTCTCCCTGAACTGGACTTCTCCCTGAACAGTGAATAAATTTTTGTCTTGAGTCATGATGGTCTCAAACGTTTTATCTGGACCCTCTAATAAGTGATCTGGTGGTCTATCTCTAACTTTTTGCTCATTCATTAAGATACTGCGGCAAATAATCAAACAAGTCTCTACGGTGCTGGGATTTAATTGACAGGTTGCTATGGTAACTTGACTCACCGGCGGAGTCAGAGCGAATCAGACCTCTATATTGTCAATTTGTTTAATAGAACATAGTTTAACCTGTGATAGACTCAACTGTAGTTGTGGGCGTTTACACTAACAACACTGTAGTATGACTTTGTTTGGCAAAGCTTGGTGAAATGTTATTGCAACAGTAAATGAGCAGTTAGCATTAGCTTGCCCACAAGACCCCTGAGTTACTACATTCCTATTGCTAGATTCCGGTCTTTTCACTGTCATTCATCCAAATCTGATCACATCCTGCTCTTCCAGGAACTGACAACCCAATTGGCCTCAAAATGGCTGTTCAGAAACCAATGGGTGACGTCAGAGTCAATGTGTCTGCTAATGGTGGAAAGGTTCTCCATGTTCTCCCAGTGTCTGTGCCGGTTTCCTCCAGGCGCTCCGGTCTCCCCTGCCATTAAAAAAACATGTGCATTAGGGTGACCATGTTTGGGTGCTGTTGCCGTGGCACCATAATGGAAGTTCTGTAGGGGATTAATTATATTCTACTACAATAGGAAAAAAAGCAACTACACTTGGTTTAAGTGCACTAGAATGTCTCATATTTTCTGCAGTTCAACAGTTCAAAGCATTTTAAGTGTAAAGGCAGGGAATTATACTTGACACACATGTTGGTGTGTATATATTGTGTTTTCTGGTTCTATCTTGATGACTGTATTGTATTTACAGTCTGCTAAAACAGCAAATGACTTTTGCACTGTACTGTATGAACTTGTTCCTCCTTGTATTAAGTTACATCCCCACACATCTTGATAGGAGACAGTCTGGAGCTTTGCAGAGTGGCAGGCTGATTATCTGTGGGTGGTTTGGACACTTGACTGTGATAGGTCTTGGTTTATTTGCTAAGTGGTGAGATTGGTGTGACACCTCATTCACCCGGCACATGGAAACACATTCACGCACGCACACAGATGCACATCCAGAATACACTTTGAAATTAGACTCACACTCTTAACCCTTGTGCGGGATCTGAGCCAGGCATCTAACAATTCCACAACAGGACCAGAGTTGACACCTAACACATATACAGATAGGGCTACAGTGGGTCAGCCCTGACATTTCTGACCCTGTGCTCTTCAAAACCAGCCTCTAACCAATGAAAAATAAAGCTCCGAAGTTCCCAGAAAACTACTTTACAGATTCATGGTTCACTTCACCTTTTTTTTCATGCAGGCGCTTTTAAAGACAGCTTATCAGTGATATTAGAGCAGGTGATTAGCTGATGGAAAACACTTGCTGCCCACAATTCACTCTCCTGGAAGAAATACAGTTCAAGATGCAGTGAAGAACAAAGGTTAGAGATACTGTTACCTTATAAACTTGAAATCGTGGATGTATTAGCACACAGTTTATCTGCTTATTACACACCTGGCTGACAATGAAAGACTTGCGTGGAGTCATGTCTTGGCTGTGCAATGAATGTAAGTCTTTGGTTCTGAGTGGGTTGGATTTCATGCTTAAGCAGCTAAATGCTTTATGTCTGCTAGCAAGTCATTAGCTTTGTCTGCAGTTGGACAGTGCTGGGCAGATAAAGTGGGTTTAACAAAGTGTAACTTTTCACTGGAAACCATTTCCTGCCTTGTTGCAAGACAGTAAAGTTATAGGCAAGACAGAATGGTTTAAAATGGTTCTCAGTTGTGTGGTCAAAACAAAGGATTTTTTTAACAAACAGGATTCAACATATAATAGGTGCGTTTCCATCACAACTCAAATTTTGAAAAAGTTTGAAATGCTGGAGCCTATCCCAGCTGACTTGAACGAAGGCAGGGTACACCCTGGATGAGTCACCAGTTCATCGCAGGGCTGACACATAGAGACAGACAACCATTCACAC
>JAQQAE010007505.1:0-15830 GCA_029823295.1 Pseudamia nigra
GTCAGACTGCAGTCTTCACCATGACCCAACTCAAGAAAGTATCAGTTTGTTGTAAAAAAAAAAAAAAAAGGTGAAAAACGGTGAAAATGTGTA
The DNA here is from genome assembly GCA_029823295.1 of Pseudamia nigra. Lineage (NCBI taxonomy): Eukaryota > Metazoa > Chordata > Actinopteri > Kurtiformes > Apogonidae > Pseudamia > Pseudamia nigra. Next base: position 94 of record JAQQAE010007505.1, read on the forward strand.
ATTGTGAGGATTTCAAACAGGAAGTCATGCACATGACATCATCACAATCTGTCCAGCGCTGCTGAATAGTCTCTGCATCTCATCATGAGCAGACCTAGACCTAGTGATTTCAAATCACTGCTTCATTCTCAAAGAACAAGGTTAAATTCGTCAAGGTAGCAGCCATTTTGGCACTGTGGCATATCATGTGAGACAGAAAATTTAGTCCACATTTAGTCATTTATTTTGTTAATTTTTCTTCTGATTTTGCTTGCTTTTTTTGTTTTGTTAATTTTCTTGAGATTTTCTCACTTTTACTCATTTTCTTTACTATTTTGTACCTTTTGCTTCCTACATTGCTCTTTTCCCTCATTATTTTGTTGATTTTAAGCTGGTTTGTTGCATGTTGCCTTGCTTTTTGCCTCAATTTTGTAATTGCCATCAAATTAATGCCATCTTGTTATTGTCAGTTTGCCTTTGCAGGTCAGTGAAGTGGAACTAATGTCCAACTATCCTGCCGAGGGCCCACAACCCAGTCGGGAGAAACTCACCATGTTACAACAGTTACCAGAAAAAAAACAGACTTCCCATCCCAGGACTGTTGGCAGACTCTGGTGAAGCAGATTGGCTCTGCACCGTGACGAACAATACTGGGTAATGTTTTACTGAGTCTAGCACGCTTTTAGCATTAGCTTACCCATAAGAACACCGACACACTGCACGTTATATTCTGTTTTTGGCTCCAAAATGTCATCCAGGAAGTGACAAGCCGATTGGCTTCAAAAGCGTAGTTCAGAAACCAGTGGGTGACGTCACGGTTACTCTGTTGTGTGATTGTAGTTTAGGGTTGGGTGTTATTTAGCGTTCACTACCTTATAAAATCATAGACAAACAGGGTTTTAAAGACCACAAGCTACATATGACCTAGAAGAAAACAAAACCTTGGGGCCAAAAATACTCATGTTACTGCCACTGAGGTGGATGAATCCCACCCATCCCCCCTGAAATCTCCACCTGTATCCCTCTCTGTTGCCCGTCGACACCAGACTGGAGGTGGAAAGCCAGAAGCGGCTGTAGATCAGAGTAAAGCAGGCGTACGAGGCGGCAGTAAATCAGAGATGTGGACCGGAGGAGGAGGAGGTGGATAATGGATGTGATGGCAGACGAACAGCCGACACACAGCGACTCCGCCGAGAATTGGATGAGGGATGAGAAGATGGAGGGAGGGGTGTGGGCGAGGAGGGGGGAGGGGCAGCGTTCAGAGGGGTAGTAGGGCAGCTGGTTGTTTGATGCCACAGATTTCAGACAAATAATGTGTTTCTACACGGATGGAAAACCAAAAAACAGACACCGAGCTGACCGCTCCTCTTATTGATTATTATTCAGTGTATTTTAGGTTCATTTATTTTGCCGCGTTTGTGTTCATTTACAATTTTACACTGTTACTTTTCATTTTTGCATTGTTTTGCTGATTTTTTTCTCATTTTCTTCCTGATTTTATTCATTTTTGCTAATTATTTTGTTCATTTGCGTTCATTTTTGCAAGGATTGATGATTATTTTATTTTTTTTGTTCATTTTGGTGATTATTTTATTCATTTTGGTTAGTATTTGCTACTGCTGTTGATTATTTTGTTCATTTTTGCTAATATTAGTGACTATTTTGTTTTTTGGATTCCTTTATAAAAAAATATGAATTTTATGTATTCATTTTGTTGAGTACTTTGCTCAAGTTTTGTCATTTTTGCTAATATTGATGATTTATGGTTTATTTTTGCCAATTTTGGTGACTATTTTACTTATTTTTTCTGATTTTGTTGATTATTTTTGTTTATTTTTTCTAGTAGTGATGATGACGTTGTTCATGTTTCATAATTTTACTAATATTGATGATTAATTTTTTTGCTAATATGTTTGTTTAGTTTTGTCATTTAGTTTTTTATTACAATGTTCACCTTCATGATTTATTTTTTGTTCATTTAAGTTTATTTTTACTTTGCTTTTACCATTTCATAGAATATTATGATCATTTCTGTTGTTATTGTTGAATTATTCTCTTTATTTTCTGTTCATTTTTGTTCACTTTCTCAATAACTTAATTTCTTCTTTGTTCATTTCCTTTAATTCTTCACTATTTTTGTTTCTTACTTTGTTCATTGTGAATCATCGTCTCCATTATTTCTTTTAATATTGAGTCATTTTCATCTTGTTCAATTTCTTGATTATTTTAGTGTCTTTTTTCATGCTGTTTATCACACTGTTATTATTCACCTGTTATTGCGCCGTTCACTTTTTTATTGCTATTTCATTTTACAATTTATATCACTTAGATCATTTTCTCGATTATTTTTGTTGATTTTTGGTTCATTTTCTTTGTTACATCAACGTTTTTGTTCATTTTGTGCATGTATTTATGTATTTCTGTTCATTAACTTGCTTCTTATGACCATAAATTTACAACCTTTCAGATACGACCAGGAATCCAGGACTGCTGGTTAAGAGAGAGAGAAAAAAAACAGAATATGTATCTGTTACCTGCATTGCCCTGTTGCCACTACTGTAATTTTATTTTGTTCATTGTCACTAGGGGGCAGTAAAGGAAAGAGTAAAAAAAAACACTGTCAAACCAAAATTGATGATGAAGCTTCTCTGAGATCCCTGCTGCTGGGTGACTCATTTATTCAGGTACATAAAATAATAATAAAATTACTTTATTCCAGCTGCAGCTCATACTAATGCACTCATCTGTCATTAAAGTCTCTTCGGGCTCATGTTTGGAAGAAGTGAATAATTATCCACCATAATTCTAAAAGCACGCTGCAGGTTTTGTTTCAACATTAGAGGTTGATTTTTTTTTTTTTTTTTTTTGGTCTGGTATCTCTACATCCTTCTGGTAATTATGAAAGAGGCAAATATTTCACTTTGTGTTCCCCGGTGAATTGTTCCGCATGCTTTTGTCCAAAAACATGCTCTGAACAATTAAAAATGAAGAAAGTAAGCAACAATATCCACTCCAAATGCACAAAATATTCAAGAAAATTACAAAGACATCCATGAAATGAACAAAAGAACCTTACACATAAAAAACTTACACATAAATAAACAAAATAGTCAAGAAAATAACAATAACCAAGAAAATTAGCAACAAATTGACAAAAAATAAAAAAAACAAAATTAAATAAAAATGTAAGAAAACAAAATTAAGACAAAAATAAGCAAAATAATAAATCCAAAAGCAACATAACAAATGTGAATATAATAATCAAGAAAATGGACAAACAAATGAAAATCCCCAATAATAAAATAGGCAAGCATTAGTAAAAGCTCAGAAAAAATGAACAAAATAAACAAGAAAATACAAGAAAATACTGAACCATAAATGGAAAAAAGTGGTGATAATCAGGAACATTTACAAAAATGAACAAAATTCAACAGAAAAGGAACAAAATAACCCACAAAACGAAGAATGAATAAATAATCACTAAAATGATGTAGGAAATGTAGTGAAAATGTCCAGTGAATTAAAATAATGTAACATAACATTAAATTCAACAATATAAACAAAAATGAATGAAGAACCATAAAATAAAACTTAGAAATTAATCAAGAAAAATGAAAATTATCTACAAAATGAAATAAATAGTCAAGAAAACTCAGACCAATTTACATAAAATCAATGAAATAAACAAAAATGAACAAAAAAAGAACAACAAAAGGGAACAAGAAGATATTAAAAATCCAAAATATGGAACCAAATAATTTGGAAAAACTGAGAAAATAACCTACAAAATGAAATAAACAATTAAGATAATTAACAAAATGAATATGAAATCAACATAGTACACAAAACTAAACCAAAAAAATGAGAAATGAAAGGAAAATTGGGAAAATGATTTACAAAGCAAGCAAATTATTAAAAAGATAACATAAAATTAACTAAATTTAAAAAATGAATAAAAAGTGTATAAAATAATCCACAGAATGAACAAAATAATTAAGGAATACTGAGAACATAGTCTACAAAATGAAGTTTTAATGTTTTTAACGTTTTTAATTTTTTTAATTATTAAGAAAATTAACAAAATAAACACAATTGAACCAAAATAATCCACAAAATTAACAAAATAATGAGTGCAATTAACAAAGTAAACTACTAAATAATCAAGAAATTAAAAAAAACATAGATTAAACAAAATTGAACTAAAAAGTATAAAATAATCCACGAACTGAAGAAAAATGAGCAAAACAAGGAAAATTAACAAAGTAAACTAGTAAATGAACCAAATAATCAAGGAGCTTAACAAAAATAACACAAAATGAACAGAATTGAACAAAAAAGAATCAAAACTTTCCCCAAAAAATGGCCTAAAAAAATCAAGCTACATTAAAAAAATACAGTCAACATGTTTTCAAAAATGAATAAACTAACAAACAAAAAAACCCAAAAAAGATCAAGAAAAGAAGTGAGAATAACTAACAGAGTGAAAAATGTAACAGAAATTGACAAAATTATGAAGAAAATGAGAAAATAATGATTGAATTAATTGGGGAAAATAGTGACGGCATCCTGAAGGATGCCCCCGTCCCCTGTGAAATCGACCCCATTCCTGATCCAAAGCTGGTCTTTTCATCGTCTCCATTATCGTCTCTGTGTAGCGAGTGTGAGGAACAGGGAACAGGGTACCTGGATGAACAGAAGGCCGAGTCCTTGCCAGAGGGAGAAAGTATTTCCAAGATGCTCGCAGACTCTCTGGCTTCCAGACGCCATCGCTGTGTGATAATGCACCAGATGGCGGGCTGCTGTCTCGCTACTACCCTGACATTATGACTTTAATGGAAATGGAGGTGCCACCAGTGTGCACCGTGAAGATGGCGTTCAACTGTCGGCTTCCATAGGGCCTGGGTATGCCGCTCAGGAGACCCAGGCAGGTGTGGGCATCCAGGTTTACACAGCCTCCACTTACTCATCACTGTATGCCGCACACTGCTGTGGCTTTGGTTAAACAGGTGGCATCGTGTTGTGCGGTGGCGTGCAAAGGTGCAGGTTGGAGGTGCCATGGGGAGCATCTGCCCCACATAGAAGCAGAGGTTGTTCAGTTACTCAAGACTGCAAGGTGTTTGCAAAAAACCTAGAAGATACTTTCAGTTGTTTCTTGTTGCAAGCAGGAGCAGCGCCTGCTTGCTCCTCTTGATAGGATTCCGTCACCGTCTATTTTCGCCTCGTCTTTTAGTCATTGATGAAAATGTTGGTCAATTTGGTCATAGTTTTAGTCTCAATTGTTGACTTAATTTTTAGTTTTCGTTTCGGTTTCCTCGGCAAAAATATATTTGTGACAAAAAAATTTTGTCCACGAAATTGACAGTGCGTGGCCAATCAGGTCGTGGTTGGTCTGCTGTTGTTTCTCTGGACAAATAACACTGGTGTAAGTGTACTATTGTGGAGTGAAAAACATTTACTGCTCTGGCAACTTGTCCGGTGGTCCACTCTGCCTCGAGCTTGCCAATGGCACCATCTGGGTCAGCTTGCCACAGTCATGGCATTCTTACAGATGTCATTTTCTCCAAAGCTGCGGTGTCTTTTTACACGGTTGGATGTGTTTGACAGAGGACTTGTCATTTGGGATTGGTTGCACAAAGACACTCTTCCTCAAAAATGTGTTTTCAGACATAGGGCTACTTATAATAATAAGTCATGTGTGACAAAATCCTACATGTTGGGAATTTTCGTAAAGGCATAAAATACATGTAATTGTACAACTAGTTTTATCCACCTTTCAAAACAGTGCTTAACCTCTGACATATTGCAAAAGTTGACAGTGTAAAGAGTTTCAAGTGATCAATAACCATGACATGTTTCAAGTAATAGAGAACCTACGACACGCCCACTTTCTTCTGCTTCTCTTCTGGGTTAGGAGACCACAAATGACATCACCAGTCCATGGCGAGCAGCAGAAAACTTTCTTATCCTGACTGAAGTACGCCACTATTCACATATTTGACGATTATTTAAAGACAGTTTTACAAGTACAGAAAGTCACACAAATTGTGAAATATCAGTTCGTTTTGTGTGAGTATGTTCAGTGGATTCATCTCCCATCTCAGGTGTCACCACACCAAATGGCAAATCTAACCTCGTCCTTTAAGTAGTAAAAGAGGAAAACCATGAAAACCAATCCAGGCCAGATTGAGCCGCTTCAGCAACTCTGATTTACGTCAAACTTGGCATGTTTTTGAACACTACAGTTTCTCCTTCCTGTTTACGTTTACACTGCTGCTTTTTTTTTTTAGCGATCTCGTACTCTAGATACCTAGTGATCATGGGTGATGGAACAACCTCTAGTTTATGCAGGCGGTGCTGTTTTTACACCGTATATACAGTATGCATGTGTGCATTACTCTGACCATAAAGTTTTGGCATCATTTGAAGAAAATTATTTCCACAATAATGAAGAATGAACAAAATAATTAAAGAAATAAACAAAGCAATACATAAGATGACTAAAGGTCAAGAAAATGAGGGAAAAAATGAACGAATATAACCAAGGATATAGAGAAAAACAAAATCATTTTAAAAAATCATCAAATATTAAGAGAGTATTTGAGAAAAATGACACAAACTCAAAAGCATAGCATCTAAATATATTTAAATACTAGCAGATAAATAGATAAAATCGTGTTTTTATTATGTAGTATAATATTTTATGCAATAAAGTTATCATTACATTATTAGAAGTGGGTAGTACTCAAGTACATTTACTCCTCTACATGTACAGAAGTACTTCACAGAGTAGTTGTACAGTATTACAGAATATGTTTTACTCAGTTACAGTTCAGATGAAAACAAATATACATCTAGTGGGTTACATTTGGCCAGTTAGAATAAAAACGGTTGAAAATAAAAACACAAAAAAATGTAGTCAATTAAATTCTTAAAATTGAGTAAAAAAACAGAATCAAGTAAATCAATAAAATATGCAATAAAATGAAGAAAGGCACAAAAATTAACAAAATGAAGAAAAAAATGAATGAAATGATCATATAAACTAACAAAAAAGAATAAACAAAGCAGCAAAGCGAGCAAAAATGTACAAAAATGACCAAAAAAATTAACAGAATAATCAAGAAACATAACAAAGCTGAACAAGTCAAGTAAATTATGAAAATAACAAAGCACAAATGAACAAAACAGGCAACAAAATGAGCAAAACGGAAGAAAAATAATCAAGTGAATGAACAAAAATGATGTTAATTAAATAATTGAATCAACAAATTGAACCAAAAAAAAGTTTAAAAATAATCTAAATCAAATACTTCACTTAGTTTGGACAATTTGCAGCTTTCAGTGCAACAACTTCAACATCTACATGTTTACTTGCTGCCTCATACATCCACCCACTGACAAACACCAATGGAACCATATAATCACCATAATGACCACTATGAGTACTTCTACTTAATTATTAGAATTATAAAATAAGACTATTTTTACTTGAGTGCTGTTTCTGTTCACTCTACCCACCACAGCATTTCATTTTATAAGCACAGACAAAAAAGCGACTCTGAAAACCCACGTTAAAGCAGATAACTGTTTATTCATTCAGTGATTTTCCAGTAGCTTGAATTTCATACTTGCACTAAAAGGAGAAACTTAAATAGAAACTAAAAAAAAGTATATGTTAGTACAAATCTGTGTCATAAATACAAAACCATCTGCGATACTGTGAGGGAACAGAGTCATTTTGGCAGTACAGTGTACGGGGCTGCTTTTCAAACCAATTCAAATCAGAGCAGCGTAACCCGGCGCATCATCTAACATCGTCGTGCATGGGTTTAACACCAAAAACAAACAACTCACAATATGATCAAAATTCAGTTTTCCGTTCAGTTAGTTACAGTACAGTGTACACAGCAAAAAAAAAAGAATATATAGTCTATATTTAATACAGTTCTATCAGCAAGTTAAACCATGTCATGCACAATATTGTCTCTTAAGCTGCTCGTTCCTGTACAACCAATTATATTTACAAATATTCTACACATCATTGAAAAAAAAACTTGATGCAAGTTAAGAGAAAAGAAACCTTGATCCCATCCAAAGGCCCTCAAGCAGTTAGTACAAGTGAACAGTTTCTATCTAAAAGAATAATGTCAGCACACACATGCACACAAGGACACACTCACAGATATTCATACATTCACACACTGCAGTACAATCAAGGAATCTACATAATAACTGCAGACTGGGAATGATTTCAACAACAATTTAGTCTGATTCAGTGTGGGCACGTGGAGCTTTCTGGAGGAATCAAAGCCAGCTGTGTGTCTGAAGGCATTGGGAGATGTCTTTAAAAACGATGACACGGGTGCATGAATAATTCCTCTTCTCAGGCTTATTTTATCCGTCCACGGGTGTGACTTCTGCAGTCCTACCACTGCTCCCGTTCCTGTCACTGAGCTCTAGAAAGAGACCTCAGAACAGAATCAGCGATTTGAAGAAAAGGCACTACCTGCTGAAGGCCCCCCCCCCTCCCAGCATTCCCCGCTGGTCTTCAGCTCGAGCCCCATATGTGGAGGTCACATGCAGGGCTAATGTACGAGGACATGCCAGATGTAGTTGGAGCGTTGGACAAAGTGGTGACAGATGAAGATGTGTCAATGTAGCAACTGATGCAAACATGCCCTGTGCACTGCTCCTAACAGTCATTTTACAGTAGCTCACTTTATATATATATTTATATGTATATATTTACACTGTACATCATCTGCTTGATGTGCTGTAAATCCACGTTGTAGATACATTAATGAAATCCAACATTAAACACTTCTACAACCGTCTGTGTTGGGAAAATACATGGAGTTATAGTTTGGACGCTGATCACTAATCAAACATACAGCACTGTGCAAAAGTCTCAGGCCAGCTTGGTTTTGCTTAAGCAGATTATAACGACCATATACATGCATTACAGAACCAGGATATACAGGAAATATTTACACTACCATTGTCCACATTGATCATATGTTCAAGCCAATTTGCAGTAACTATGGAAGGAGTAAAACTGAGACAAATGAGTTTTTATTCATTTTTTAATTTTGTTCATGTTGTTTATTGTCTAGATACTTTGTCTTCAGTGTGTTTTACCTATTGGAGTTTTTTTTTCATTTTATTGTTCCTTTTCATAATTATTTTGTTAGTTATTGTTCATTTTCCTCATTCTTCATTTTTTCGTCAACTTTTCTAATTTTCCACATTTTTGTCCTTTTAGCAGCTTTGGTTTCTCATTTTCTATGAAATAAGTTATATTTGACTAAAGACACTGTGTCCCAAAAAAATCAGACGCCACAAAATCTAACTCTAGTCTTAATTTGTTTTTTTTTTCTAAATGTGGAGTCAGTTCACGATCTCTTTGTAAAGCAGTATATTATGCTCATGTTTTCTGCATATTTTTAACAACGAGGCTGAAGGTGGATGTTTCTGATTTCAACATAAAATGTATAAATTTTTGTCCACATGTATGGTCATCATAAACTTTATGACAGGATAAGACTTCCGTGGCTGAGCAGTGAATAAAAGCTAAAGTGTTTAAAATTGCAGTACCTTAAGTGTCCACTGGGGGCTGGCTCCAAAAGCGAGTCAATCCACATAGAGTCCCATGGTAAAATGTGCAACTTTAGAGTAGAAATAAGCATGTTTACTGCCTAGAACAAACAACTGTTTCAGTGTCTATTGTTTATTTTCACCTCTGTGACGCTGTACGAGGTTTACATAATCCAAACGCAGATATTTGTGGGTAATTAAGAAGATCTGCTTTTTGACTGATGTGTGTCTGAGCCACAGACCTTCATCTTTTCATTTAATCCACCTCGGCTCCATTCACACTCCACCTCTACGTCTATTTTTGGATCAGAGTGATAGGCAGAGATCCCAGCATCACGGAGGTTTCCAAAAGTAAACCTATGGGTGATGCCATGCGGGGATTTGTCCATCTTTTATGAATGAGACAAAACAAACCCAAGGTTGTCTAACACTTTTGCACCGTGCTGTATTATACTGTATTACGTAATAACCCATAACAAAAACAAATATAGTGCAGACGAGCACTGCATAGTCCACAGTAGAGTTCTGGTAAAAATGCAATAAATGTTAATCTCAAACTGTTAATAAATGGATTTAAGTTGTATCAAGTATTTCATGCACTGTTAAACTCAGATGTCTGATTAAACTACTTCGAACTATCTTCCTGAATGCTGCTTTATCTATGACGAGCCCTGGTTTCAAGCTAAAAAGACATATGTGTCTTTGAGGAGTTTGCATTTCTTGTTTCAGGTGTGGCACGGAGGATGCATATAAAGCCATGCGGTGCGAGACAGCCTTGTAACAGTGGTTTCGGGATTGAGCCGTCAGTGCAGAACACCATACTGCTCCGTGAGACCGGCCGGCTAGACAAATGAGTTCAAGGAGTTCATGGCATTAATAGGGGAGGGGGCCTCTGAACTCTCATGGCCCCCAGCATTGTCCCTGCTGCCGCTCTTTCCGCTATACTGGCCGATAAAAGAGCCGTCCTCGTTGAACTGTCCGTCTCCTCCTTCACCGTAGTCAACTAAACTGTCGTCACTGTCGTCTCTCTTAACTGTGCCATTAGACGGTGTGCGGCTCCCTTTTAATGGTTTATGGTCCTCATTGTCACTGAAGGAGAAAATAACATGCAGGTGTTACAGGTGAGATGATGTGACAGATGCAACAAGGAGATTAGTGATCACTTTTTTAGATGGAGCACTGAGTTTACCACGGTCTATCCGGATTTGGTGGGGACAGTGCTGTGAAAAAGTATTTGACCCCTTCCTGATTCCTTATTTTTGTCACTTAAACGTTTCAGATAGTCCAACAAATTTTAATATTAGACAAAGTTAACCTGAGTTAATACAAAGTGCAGATTTAAATGATGTTTTCATTTATTAAGGTAACAAAGCTATCCATATTTGGCACTATGGGAACTAGTATTTCACCTTTACTCCCAATAACATATCATGCCACCACTGGAGGCAACAACTGCAATCAAGCTTTTCTGAAAACTGGCAATGAGTCTTTCAGATCACTGTGGAGGAATTTTCCCAACTGTTCTTTGTAAAATTGTCTTATTTCAGCCACATTGGAGATTTTTAAGTGGTCAAGGCCGGACTTTGACCAGGACAGTTCATGTTATTCATTTTGGGTTTCTTTTGGTCCATTCAGAGGTGGACTTGCTGGTGTATTTTCAAATCATTATCTTGCTGTATAACCCAGGTCCTCTTGAGCTTGAGGTCATGAACTGATGTCGAGACATGCTGCTTCATGATTTTCTGGTACAGAGCAGAATTCATCCATCAAGTAGGGCAAGTGGTCCAGGTCCTGAACCACTAAAGCAACCTCAGACTCTCATATACCACCACTATGTTTGACTGTTGGTATGACATTCTTTTCATCCAATGCTGTTAGTTTTACACCAGATGGAACAGGATGCACACCTTCAAAAAAGCCCAACTTATGTCTTGTCAGTCGAGATTTTTTTTTTTGTGTGTGTGTTTGTGTGTGGTTTTTGGTCAGCGGCAGTTGTCATTTTGGAACTCTCCTATGGCTCTTTCTTATTGTTCTTTTTTAATTTTATTGATGCTTACACTTCCTTACATGTTCTAGTTCTTTTGTGACCTCCTGCGTGAGTTGACAGTGTGTTCTTGGAGTCATTTAGTTGCCTGGCCACTCCTGGGAAAGTTCACCACTGTTCCAAGTTTTCTCCATTTGTGGATAATGGCTCTCACTGTGGTTCACTGTGAGTCCCAAAGCTTTAGAATTGGCTTTGTAAACATTCTCACCCTGGGGTAGATGTCAGTGACTTTGTTTATCTATTATTGAATTTCTTTAGATCATAAGATGACACTCTTTTATCCTTCTTCATTACATCAGATAAGTTTGATTTAAGTGGTTTCTTGATCCAGCAGGTCTCTCTGTAATCAAGCCTGGGTGTGGCTAGTGGAAAATGAACTTTGGTTATTTCATGATTTAAAAAGAAGAGGCAAATATTTTTTCACATAAGTCCAGGTAGGTTTCAATGGTCTGTTTCCCTTGATAAATGAAAATACAAATTAAAAACTGCATTTTGTATTCACTTGGTTTATCTCGTTCTAATATTAAAATTTGTTTGGTGATCTGAAACATTTACATGTGGCAAATACTCAAAACAGGAATCAGGAAAGGGGCGAATACTTTTCCACAGCACTGCAACAGTTAAGTATTCAATGCAGGTACAAGCTCATCAGTTATTCTTTAAAACAGTGAACAGTCCTGCCCACTGTATGAGAAAAAAATTCAAATGTACTTTGCTCCAGGTCTAAAAATGGTAGCTATGAATGATTAGTTGGTTTCCATCAGGCAACAGGGGAATAAAGCTCAAGCAATCATACCCTGTTCACATTCCCCCTGGAACCAAACATGAAGTGATAATAATGTTGTTTGACAGAAATCCCCTTTCTCCTCTCCGCTAGACAGAGGTTGTAATGAAAAAAACTGAAAATTCAAAGCAATGATGTGAATAAAACTTGAAAAGCAAGGTTTCAGCCAAACATCGCCCAAAGCAAGCATGATAATATTCAGACATCGGCAAAATGCATGAGAAAATCTGCAAAGAAAGTCTTCTTTGGATCAGAGTCGGACACATTCGACACACTGCTCTACAAAGGTGAAGTGCAGTGACTCCAGATTTGGTCCAAATTCAGTTCAGACTGGAGCTGAGCCCGGTGACGTCTGATTTATTTTGGACCAAGTGTCAAGAGTCAGTCATCTCTAAGTTAAAAAAAGTGTTGCATATGTGGTAATTCCAAAATGCAGGAAAAAAAAGGCAATGTTGGGAAATACTTTGGCTTCAGTGTTTTGACAAAATAATGAGAAAAAAATTAACAAAATTATCAAGAAAATAAACAAAATAATAAAGGACATTAACAAAATAATAATCAAAATGAAGAATGCATCCTGAAAAATGAACAAAATGAACATAATTAGGGGGAAAATGAACAGAATAATAAAACAAACGAACCCTATAAGAATCCAAATGAAGCATATAAAAACAAAATGAAGCAAAATTAACCAAATAAGAAGCAAGAGGAATGAAAACATCAAGAAAAACAAAATATACTTTATTCATCCCTGAGGGGAAATTCACATTTCTACCACTGAGGGGGAGAAAACAACAGGAAAGTGAAGAAACAACAAACAACAAAAAAGTGAACAAAATGAGAAGGAAGCAAAAAAAATAAATAAAATAAAAAAATCACAAAATAATCAAAGGAATGAACGAAAATAAATAAAAGACTAAAAATATGCTCAAGAAAATTACCAAAAATAACATAACATTGTAACAATGCACTTAAGAAAATGATCAAAAATATAAATAGCCATTTCTCTGCTACACCATTTGCTGAGTTATTGCACTTTGCCTCCGTAGACAGAATCCATGAGCTGAACACTGATGAGGTAAGGTCACAAAGCCGTCAGAATGTGAACACATGATCTCAAATTGTAAAACACAAGTATGCAACAGTGGGAAAAATAGCAGTGAATGAACAATTGCACGGCAAATTTTGTATTTTTTCTGCACCGTGGACATAATGAAGGCTTTATGACCACATACTGATGACGACGCTGAATGCAGATACAGTGAGCATTTTCTCCACAGTGACTTGGCTTTTCCCTCGCATCGTAACCCTTACCTTTCCTGAGACCTACATCTTTGTCGGAGGACAGAATCCACCTGAAATCCCACACAGCACAGAAGCCTCTGCTGGGGCTGATTTTGTTCTGTGAGTGTGCCTCAGTGACAGGCGCATACCGCCTGCCATGTACAGCCTGAACCTGTGCACTCCAGCAGTCAGACAAGAACAGCTGAGGTGAGTAGACTTACGCCTTTATTGACATACGGTACGCTTCCAGCTGAGCTTTATGAAACAGTGTGGATATAGAATATACTGTCACAAAGGCACTAGGATATTTGTACACTTTGCCATGTGATTTATTATCTACTGTGTTGGAGAAGGTTTCTTGCAGCCTCTATAGCTTTCTCACTTTAACTTCAAAGTTATTACCCCAAGTCCAACAAGGTTCAGGTAGGTGGAAATATGAAAAAAAAAAAAAAAAAAACAAAACTATTGCTGATACACGACCTGTCAAACCTGCAGCTCGAAGTCTTCTCTTCACAGTTGAAACGGAGACTTGTTGAACAGGATCTTGAAGCAGTCGTCCTGTGAGTCACCTATCAGGCATGTCGCTGTCTCAAACTCCCAGTTTCTGATTGCCTTTGATGGGGAAAGAAACTGTACTCTCTGACACCTTGACTTTCTTCATAGTTTCTCTACAGGAAAGACCTACACTTTTGATTGTTATGATGGTCGCTCTCTTCCATTGCTACTTCCCTTTTTTCCTCACCATGTTTATAGCAACACCACGCAGTACAATACCGTTCAAATAATCTGCACCAGGGTATGGTACAGTACCACAGTGTGTTCCAACACTGCTTTTATGCAGATAGAAGGGGTTTCAATAAATCAAGCAAACCTGGTGACACCTCTAGGAAGTGGTAGCACTAACTTCCAAGGCCTTATTAACCGCCATTTGGTGCAGAACAGCTTTAAACTGTTAACTCATGTCCTGTTCCCTGAAAAAGGCCTTTTTGTATAATTATGAAATGTACATTATTTTTCAGTTTTGGGTCACCTTGACTATTTTTATTTTTTTTTACCTCTGGCAGTTCAGCACTTGCCTTTTTACCATTTCAAGCTATTCATTGGACTCAAACTACTTGAATTTTAATAGAAAACTGGAAAAATTGGGGTGTTCTAAAACTTTTGACTGTTAGTGTATATTTCATAGTTTAGATTTTGTCCAGTCAGCTTCTTCTTATTTGAAAAATATACAGCCATTCATGGAGTTTTGAGTCTGTAACACATTCCAAAATGCATTCTAATGTTAATGACTGAAACTAAGGCAAAATCATTGAGAAACAAAGTGATTTGAAAATGCAAATGTGAGAAGGGGATTTTAACCATGATTTGGTAGAAAATGAGCATTTGAGTTTTTGTCACCTACCAGCAAAAATAGACTGAAGGGCAGAATATTTTCTGACTAGATGCATGAGAAGCTCATTGAAATGATGAAAATCAAAATTCTTTTAAGAAGGATTTGGACATTTGGGACTGGGACAGAAGCAGCTGGTCATTTTAAACCTGATTTGGTGCAAAAGGAGCATCCGAGAACAGTTTGTCCTCCAGGAAAAAAAGACAGTCAAAGCGATGGCCACTTTTCCGTTAAAATAGAGCATTTTTGAAATGTTGGAAAAACAAACCTCTTCAAACAAGGACAGGACAGAGTTTGCATAGTCAGCATTTTGATTGGAACAGATATGAAAAGGTCAATAGGACAAGCCAAGAAAAGGTCCAGTCCTTCAGGAGCTTTTTTATGCAATGAATGGAAAAACTTACTGAAACGTTGACATTCTTCAAAGAAGGACAGTGTGGGGTTTTGATTCTCCCTGTGTTGCTGTTAAGTGCGTACTGTATCTGTCATATTTATTAAACTACGTGTATCTTACAGGTCAACACATTGTGGTCCGCATATGGGCTCTTGGGGGTTTAGGGAGGGAGAGCTCGGCCCTGCTCCTCCCAGCCCTTGTTGTCGCTGGGAAGATAATGCTTTGTGAGGGCTGGTCTTGGCCATTTAGGGTGCTTTCACACCTACAG
>JAQQAE010007506.1:0-15829 GCA_029823295.1 Pseudamia nigra
CTCACAAATGATGGCTTGGGTGATCGTATCACCAGCCATTTCCTTCTCTTTGATCCACAGCAGCAGTAACCGCTCCACGTCATCATGCACAGGACAACGCTGCTTGCTAAGCCTTGTTCCTCCCAGAGCTGGATTAGCAGACATGATGGCTTTTTTCTGCTTTAGTATTGTCCATATGGCGGAAGCATTGCGCTTGTATTCTTTCGTTTTTGTATTTTCTCGCATTTCACACGCAGCAAGATCGTATTACGCGTCTTCTTGTCTCCACTATCATTCTTCTTAGGTCCCATGATAAAAAACACAAAATGAAGCAGTATTTTTAATGAAAAAAGGCTGAGTTTACGTTTACACTCTGCAGGACCCGGACACACGATCAGAAGGACCACAATGTTTACATTCGCTTCTGGGTCATTCGCGGATGAGACTTGGAAGTGACGCAGACGTGACATGGGCGTAGCCACGTCAATCTTTAATCGCTGTCTGAATAATTTTTTGTTATGCGATTTGGACTTTTTGCCAATTTTTTCTTCTGTATGCGAATTTTTCTTTATGCGAAGAGTTCTTTGTGCGAGCTACCACTGTAAATGGTTTATAGCATAATTATTGTGAGACAAACAGAAAATAGCAATTTCACTGCCTTTTTTCTTGGGGAAGCTGCTCCATTTACTCACTCACTTCCTCAACCACCACAGCTCAGCCTCATTCACTGAGACAAAGTGAAGGAGAAAATCCATACAAGTGGCCAACAGAGACGGCACGGATGAAAAGAACAAGCATGAGGCACAAAGTCAGACTATTTGAATATTTTATTAATATGTAGAAAATGTATTAAAAAAGGAACTATATAGTACATGTTCAAGTCAAACTAGAGCTAAATTTGACAGTTATATCCAAGGTTATCCAACAACAAATCCTTAGTTTCAGCATGTATAGCTTTTCAACAGTCAACATCCCCTTTATGAACATTTACATTTTCATGGCAAGATTTAAAATCAATGCAGTTACAGTATCTTGCTTATATAACAAATACCACCAGCCATGAGGTGGTATATATCAATGAACTTGTAAAAGAAAACCCAGGAAATAAAACATATTCATGGTTTCATGGTCTTCATGGTATCAAAACATTTTCGATACCATGAAGAACTCTGCCATTACTCACCAATATTATATTGTCGCATCAAAAAAAGAAAAAGCAGTATAATAAATAATAGGTTTTCTCTGGCTCAGTTGCATCAATTGCAGCTATTCCAGTGCCTTAGACCAACTTTATATGTAGTTAAAATAAATTAGGACAAAATCTTTATAGATCTTACACAAGAAAACAAACCATTTTCATGATCAGACATAATGCCAGTCCAAAAAATAAATATAATAGTTTAAGCAAGAAAAACATGACATCCTTGTCATCTTACCTCTTAGGAGATTTGTTTTTATGACAGGAGGGGCTATACTTTCACTTTGTCAATTTCTGAACAATCTGATTTCCTGAAAGCTCTCAAAGAAAAGATTTGACCAAATCTTTTGAAGACGGTGGAAATATCTGACAATTTTGACAACATAATGAAAAAGGGAAATCATATCAGAAAATATTAAACTGAAATGCAAGGGAGGCTTTTCTACAAAGATGTAACTTGACTTAGACTATTTTCTTGACACTTGAAATCCATGAAGGTGATTAATTATGTCAAAAAAACCGAAACATTACATCAGCTTTTTTCATTCAATGACTTGAAAGCACACATTATTTGAGAGATCCAACACAATACAAATAACACTCAGTTCCTTTTCTGCAAAGCTTAATCACCCATGTTCCTCGCATAAAAATGCACAGAGTTAAACTGCATCTAAGTAGTTAATGAAATAAGCACATGGAGAATTCCCTACTCTACAATAAATCACTATGGGAGATGGATTGCACGATAAGCTCTGAAACA
Source organism: Pseudamia nigra (assembly GCA_029823295.1). Lineage (NCBI taxonomy): Eukaryota > Metazoa > Chordata > Actinopteri > Kurtiformes > Apogonidae > Pseudamia > Pseudamia nigra. The sequence continues at coordinate 1,938 of JAQQAE010007506.1, forward strand.
GTCACTTTGACACTAAAACATAAATCAGACCTGGGAAAGGTCGCTTGCCGAAACACATTTGTTGTTTGTTTACATTTTTACTTGCATCTGTTTTATTTTGCCTTTGTGGGCAATTTTACCGTTTCCACAAACCCTCACAGGCTCATTTATCAACGTAATCTACTTGTTAAGTTCCCATCATTTTATCTTGCAAGCAACTTTTACCCAGGTGAGCAGTAAAACTCATCACAAACCAATTAAAACCCATGACATTTGTTATTTACTATCAGGCTTTTGATTGCAATTTAGTTAGCATGCAGTAGGCTTCGTCTGTCCTCGAACACAACATTGGTTAAAAGTACAGTGGTTAGAGTGGAAATGTTCCAGAGGGTTTTCTGAAAATGTTTGCATCTAAAAGGGAACACATCAAAAGACACTTTACGGCTACATGAGTATATTAGTAGTAAAGTGGAAGAAGTCCTATTATTGACACGACTAAAAAGGACAAAAACACAAACCAAAATACATATGATACAAGCCCCATTTGCTGGTTCTGTGAGAATAAACGTTTGAAGGAAGTGACAGGGCTGATTAAAAAAAAACAAAATGTCAGAAATGCTGAAATGCTTGCAGCGATGGTGACGTCCAGACCCAAGGATCATACTGGATGAACATTTACGATGACTGGAAACTACAATATGAGACCAGAGGAGAAATGATTCATCTTCAAACTCTGTAAACTAGCATAACGCTTGTACAGAAAACTGCAGTCAAATCAGCGGCACTGAATACTTGTGGCATGTGAACAGCGAATAACACAAAATGCTTGGACGGCATGCTGCAGAATATGCCTGCACTGGTAAGAGAATAGATTCTCTGCTATGTTTGCTGATTTTGTTGTTTCACTGGGGAGTTTAAATAGCTAAGCAAGAGAAAAAGGGCAAAGAAGAAAGAGAAGACTTGGCTCCATTCCACCCCCTCTTCTGCTTTCTTTGTTAAGTTCATTTGAGCCAGCACTCAGGGAAAGGCCAGCGCAGAAATCTGCATGATGCCCACCCTGACTTTCTTTTGCATAGAATTTAGTGTTCACATTGTATAAGTAACCCCTGGGGACATGATTAACACAAGAGTCCCTGAAAAGTGAGAATCTATTAATACAGAAAAAGCTGCTTCAGTGACTTTGGTGACAAAACTGACTGGCAATGTTCCAAACAGCAGGTTGAGTCTATTATGCAGATCTTTGGTTAAATGTTCATCTATCAGCACCATCTCTGCAAGCAACCACATCATCGACTCACTGTAATACTTTTCAAAGTAGCACAGGAAATAAAACTAAATGTTCACAAACAAAAAAAGCTGAATAATTAAGGAAATAAATGAGCAACAATAGCTTTGCTGTGTTCCCACTCTTAGTGCAAATGCTGTCTCAGAGTGACAACCATAATACTGATGATTTTTCCTTTAATTTGAGTTAAAACAAAAATACTGTCATCAGCTGAAACTCAGACAGAGAGAAATAATACAATTCAAAAAGATGGTAATGAAGCTGTTGCTGGTGCACTGCTTTGTGAATAATGATTCTGTTCATTTGGTTGCTTTGACTTCAATTATTTATCTCTGATGCATCTTTATCAGTTGAACTTAAATAAACTCAAATCAGGGGATCAAATTATATGAAATAAATGGATTATTGTCACAATATCAGTTATAAAAATATATATATTTTACAGTTAAGGGTTTTAAGGGCATATACAGTATATTTTGTTAAAAGTGTTATTGTTCCATAATGGTTAAAATAATGCTACCTCTCACTGTTGAGGGTGTTTCTGAGCACATTTCATCCCTAGTTTGGGAAAGGCAAATCACAGACAAAGAAAAAAGCTTCTTGGTTTGCCTTTTCCTGTTTTACAGCAAAAAGAATCATTGTCATTCAAAGTATTTAATAAATTACATACAGTGCCTTCTCTTCTGGGTAGAAGTACAGCAGGGAAACACAGCTAAAGCTGGATGGGAGAACAGACAAACAGAGGTCGGACGATGTTTCACTCTGCTATCGCCGTGCTTTTATGTTTACATCCATGGTTACAACAACTTCTGCATGTCAGTAGCATATTAATAACAGTGTGTTCATTTTGCAAATGAATACTAAGAAAATATTAGTAGTATCTTGTCAGAACCGTTGTCATTTCAGTCTCGTTAAAGAGCATGTAAACCTTCAATGCAGCACACCGATGGCAGAAATATATTAAACATTATCCGAACTTCATTTAGTCATCACTCCAGGCTCGGCATGAGGGTGGCTTGTTTATACGGGGGCAGACCGTCTCCTCTTGCTGCTGATGCTACGGAAGTTGAATGGCCTCACCTTCATTTCCACAAAGGGAATAGAGAACTCATGGCCTTTCCAGTGATACCAGTTAATGCCCTGTGAAGAATTAAAGTAAAAGTCAGAAGCTGCTTCAATAAAATGCAGGGCAAAGTAAGATGCACAACAACTACCTGAGCCCAAGATAGAAATTTTGCAGGGAGGGTCTATTTGTACCAACAGACAAATATCCACAATACCAATAGTGCAAATAGCCACACAGTAGAGAAGATGCAAATTATACCAGAGGAGATGTGATTTAATCATTTTTACAGATGGCTAATTTAAAGAACTTGCAGGTCAGTGGTGAAAATGGTGTACAGATCCTCACAGGACACATTTGGTTGTCTCTGTGCAAGTTACTGCAGGCTACGAACAGGCATGTTGCAATTTTGTATTAGTACTATTGTGTTATTTCCAGTTTAAAGCGGATTTAAAGCAGGAATGGGAGACTCTGCAATGATCATCTTTTTCTAGCCATGTTAATACCCATGATCAAAACCTTAACATTTGCAGCTTTACACCAAAAGGTAATTTTTCTCTGTGTCTTTATGCCTGTCCATTTCTGTTTCCCCTGGCCCCATTTCATGTCATCACAAAACTGAGAGAAGTACAGAGCGCAGCAGGAGAGGCAGTGATGCTCTGCTGCCTTTGTAGTTCAGCCTAATCACAGCTTCACACCTCACTTTCTTTCTAAAGCCATTTCAGGATCAAGCTTGGAGAGTGCTACATTACAAACTCCTTCAAAAGACCTGACAAGCCTGCGACGCGGACTCACATCTGACATGCGTCGGACAAAAACAGCTTGTTATTTTGACGTGACAATGTGTGACATGATTTATTTTTACTTAACAGGCATTTTATTCCTGACATATGACACGTGTAACATTCAGAATCAAGATGCATCATGATAACTTGCAGTTCTTTGAGATGTGACCTTTCAGTAGAGCTCCTACATCACCCCTATTAGTGGAATAGAAGTCTGGTGGAAATTTGATGTAACCTTACAGCTTTTATGAATTACAGATTTGTACCCTTTAATCGTAGCCTTTAATGTAACCTTTAATTCTTGAAAGGTCTGTCAAGGACATAATGTAGCGTCTTGACCCTTGCATTTTCACACTATTCAAACCGTTGGTCAAATTATAAAATGTTTTAAATGCAGCTTTTGATCACTGAAAAATGACCTTTTGAAAAACACTCCTTCACTTTAAAATTCAGATTGTACATTCTTATATATCTTCTGTCACACGGTGTGCACCACCGTTACCTTTCTACATGAGGTATATGGCTGACATGTTGTTTTTGTCTCTATGACTTCACTGAGAATGGTGCTGGAAAATGTCCTAATCCAACCAACTCAGTCCTTTAGACAGAATTATCTGGGAATAATTGTGCAACATTCGCATGAAACATCAAATTTTCTTTGTGTTTTATGGCAATTATTTAATAAACAATTATTACAGGACACTTAAGTCTTCCTGCTTCCAGGGGCTATTTCTAACTCTGGATTTATGAGACAGATGGATCGTCAGCTTGGGAAACTCAAGCACTTTGCTAAATTCAGTGATGATAAACAGAGACAGTATTCAAGTAAAAGTATTGTTACTCTACAATTATAGAGACACAGGCAAAAAGACTCATAAAAACAAGTGCTTGAGTAAGAGTTAAAAAAAAAATCTGGAAAAAACTATTCAAGTAGTGAGTAGCTTCATAGTGAAGAGTTTATTACAGCCTCATATACTGTGTTTGAACAGGTTATTTAACATCAAACAACATGAATTGCATATAAATTGTCATGAATAAAATGACAGATCCATAACTGGGCAAATGCAAAAATACATGATATGCTCAAGATTTAGAGCTCATTTTGTTTATATTTGTTTACTTAATGGATTATTTGGATGCTTATTGCTCCTTTATTGCTTGCTTTGTTGATTTTTGTCCAATTTTGTTCATTTTTGTTGACGTAATTTGTTTATTTTTGTTCAATTTTATTGGTGACATTCTTCATTTTGTAAACTTGCCTTAACATTTGGTTTCCTGTTTGCTAATTCTGTAGATTTTTTTTTTTATTGTTTTGTTCCTTGTTTACTTGTTTTGTTCAATTTTGGTATTGTATTTGATTATTTTTGTTTGTAGAAGAAAACCTTTCAGTTTGTGTCCAGTACTCATCGAGGTGTGCAATCAAATGTAACAGAGCAGAGGTACATTTTTTTTTCATCATTTTGTAATAGTACAAAGTATCTTGCAAAACAACTATTTTCACAAGCAGATTTATTTGAATAAGCTACTCAAGTACATGTAAAGGAGTAAATGTACTTGAGTACTCACCTGGCTAAATATGACACATATATGAAAGGTCTATAGGTGACTTAGCCGACTGACCTGACTGTGTCTTGACTCGCCGTATTTGCCATTGAGGTTGGCCCGGTGGCAGTTCTTGTACCACCAGGCTCCTTTGTACGACAAGGCGCAGTTAGTGACGGCGATGTCATTGTCTCTGTCTTTTGTGGAGAAGGGCCGGCCCTGGTGGTAGCTCAGAGAATCACCTGGGATCAGAGGAGAGAGGCAGGCTGAGCTTTAAACACCTGGAGGCAATGTGAAGCCACATGGACATACAGGGTGCGGTAGTGAATAATGGTATGATGAAGGAATGTAAATGACTAGGTAGGCAGGAAGGAGATGGCAAGGGAGAGAATGGAAAGATGGCTCTCTGAATTTACTTAGGCACTGAGAATTATAATTACAAACATGAGAGGATGACAGGTAATTCTGGCATATGGTCATGTTGACAGACTGAGAGATACACAGAGAGCGAGAACCAGAGTGGAAATGTGGAGGAGTGCTGAGGCGGGTTTCAGGCATAAGGAAGAAGAAAAGATGGAGGGGAGACGAGGCAGGAGAAGGGATGGCAGGAGATGGCAGATGGCAGAGGAATGATGGGACAGTTCTTTCAACTGAAGGTTGAGAAAATGCGTCACATAAATGCAATGCAATTTTTAACCTTATGTAACAATCAAAATATTTTAAAATGAAACATTTTTGAACTTTGAGGTTGTCTAAGGCCATATCTATAAGTCACCATAATAAATCATTCATAGTGATCTGTAAGGTAAAATAATGCAAAATGTTAACAAATCTACTGTATACATGGAACTATTCCTAATGAGTAGTAGCACTTACCGGCGGTGCCATTGTATTCTCCTATCCTGAGCTTGTAGAGGTTTCTTGCATCTCCAATAGAGAATTTGTCATAATTAGCGTAGACTGATTCCTGTCCATCCTTCATGTCGATCCTCAGCTCATAACGGCCTTGAGCAGCAATTTTTTGGATGTTGTCCAGACCTGCAGAGAGTCAAGAACCATAAGTTCAATCATATCTACTGTTCTTGAATTGTAGTCTTTCAAACAGTTTTCCCAGTTATCAGCAGTTATTGGACAAAAATGTGTGCTCAGAGTGACACTGATCTTTGCCTTCCAAAATCTAACCTTCACTCTTGAGTTGAAAATGAACGTTTGAGTCAAACTTGAATGAAATTCACTGAAGAGAGTAGATATTTTGTTCAAATAAATGGATAGAGATGAAGTCCCAATGATCTGGACCTTTGACCACCAAGTGAAACCAAGTGACAATTTATGCCAGAGTTTGAGCCATTATGTTAAACCATTCAGAGAACTGACTGAAATAAAGAAAACTGGGGATTGTTTGTTCATCCATGACTGCAAGCTACAGTATATGCCAAAAAGGCTTGTTGCCATATAGCAGTGAATTTTCAATGCCTGTTCTTGTTAAAAGCAGTAGGATAAGTTTTTGTGACAGTATTACTACTTCTGATGTTTATTGTCTAACTTGTGATAAATAGTCCATGTTACAAAAAGAATAAGAATCCTTGTCTATAGGATCTCTGCCAAACCAAGTAAATCAGTGTGTTTTCTCCATTTTACAGTGATAAATCACAAATGCAGTTTATCAACACTAGACACTCCTTTGCTTAAATGTTTGAATTCTGATGAGCACAAAGTCTGTTATTTGGATGTGGCTGACAGGCACTTTTGAGAGTGTTGGACACTGTCACCACTGCCACCACCTTCGCTGCAAATGCCACATGTTGCAACTTTTCGAGACCTGCAGCTTTGCTGTTTATCTTTAAAGCAGCAGATACGAGGCTCGTTTAAACTCAGACAGGCGATAAGGCTCCAAACACCGACCTGAGCGATTGGAACTGCCTTCACTATCAGATTACAACAAGCAGCCGTTTGGAAAAGCGCTTCCTCTCCTGTTTAACCTCCAACAGAAGCATCACATGTGCACTTCTTCTAAATCCATGAAACATTTAAAGCAGAAAATAAAAATCTTCAAGTATTTGCTGATAAGGAGGGGAGAGCAGAAACCTGGGAAGCAGGGAAACTACTTATCCTGCAGTATGTCAGTGGAAATGTAGATAAAATCTATGTTGCAACCTACGTAACAACACTTACAGACCCAGGGGAAAAGTAATTGTTGCACTGTAATTAAATTTTGCTTAACAGTCAGTCATATCTCATTTCCATTGTAAAATATCAGTGCATTATCAGCAATTAATCCCGTGCCCATAATTTTAAAAGTTTTTCTTCAAGCAGCTTTATGGGATCAGACTGCCCTATTTCAAACTGCAGCAATTAAAAAGGCATTTTGACACTCTGTTGCACTTGTCCCATTTTATGACCGATATTACTATCTCGTCACATTTTATTACCAACCTTACGCTCACTTTTACACAGAAACAAAGGGAGGTTAAAAAAAGCAGAAGGGCAAATGGGATAATGATCACAGATCGCACATGGCCACCCTGGTTTCTCGCCATTATTGCATCATCAAACTGACATTGTGTTCTGCATGAAACAAGCAGAGGTCATTGAGCAGGCTGGATAGATAGGCCTAGAGCGGCTATAAAATCGGCCATTTTCAAACTGTAACCAATAATAATGAAAGCTTAATTTCCATATTCTTTACTGCTGCCCAGTTAACTACCTCCTCTTTCCAGATTGAGTGGATGTGATATTTATGTTTATGGTTCCATACTGTCCGGAGGATTGCTGTTGAGTGGGTACAGCAGTGATTAGCTAAATGTCTAACAGCTCTTCAGGGCCAAGGCAGTGACCTAATGCGTAAAAATAAGAGTGAAGTTGCATGCTTTCGATCCCCAGTGACCATGTGTGTGACATTACCATTTAAGTTTTATGTAAAGTCAAGTCATTTTACAGATACTTTGTACAGTTTAAGCACAGGCAAGTACTGTAGGTGCTGTGTGGAAGTCGAGTGGCTGACCATGAACTGCAACAATCTGGGCTGAACTCCAAGTCTCATGTTCTTTTGTATGCCATTCATTTCTCCAAAAATTCAAGTAAAGGCACAAAATATTGCCAGTAAAGTCAGAGCACCGGTAACATTTTTAAAAAAGCATATCTCAACATAAAATCCATCAATGCCTTGAATTTCTCTTAGATTTTTTTTTTAAGAATCAATGTTGTAAGGGAATATCTGACTGTTCATTGCACTGATATACATAGGAAATTACATACATAAATAATATAATGCAAGCTGGAAAAAGTGATAATAGCTGACCACTGTCTGCAGCCATTTGCTAAAATCCGAACACAATCCGAACAAATCTGCAAGCTGTCTAAAGAAAAGTCTCACTTCAGGGAGCATTTTTCTTTATTTAAAGTAAAAAATCATGTGTTTTAAAATGTGTTGCCTCTCAGGATTAGTTCGAGCTTCATGAGTGTATATATTTTCATTTTATGTCTTATTTTTAATTGGATTCTGCATCTGACATAAAGTGTAAATTGATGTTTAAAAGAAATTTAATTCATCTACTTAATTAGGTACTTGTGGGTGAAGCCTCATGCCAACATTCATTTCCTTAATCAAAATTAGACATTAGATTTCTGTAGATACTAATGTTGTTTCACATAAGAACAGCAAAAGAACATACTGCATTTTGCAAAGATGTTAATGGAGGCAGTATTTTTGTCTTTTTGAAAAAGAGTAAATGTACATTAAGGGTAAATAAAAAGATTTCCCTCACATGACTGAGCAGCTGTTTATCTTCCCAGACAGTTTGTTAAAATGCAAAAAAAAAAAACATGGTTGGAAATGCAACAGTTTCGACTAATGAAAATACATTATTCTTCAGTGTCATCCATGAAAATCATCATGTCATTTTAGATGAAAAACACCAACAGAATGGTTGACTCCTCTGTTTTTACAGTCTTGTGCACTGTAGTGTACTGTACACCACCACTCTGATGACACTATGCATCCTCGTTAATTGAATCCAAACTGGTTTATGGAGACGCATGCTGTTCTTGTCTGCTGCTTCAGTTTCTCATGACATGATATGCAAACTTGGTTAATGGTGACATGTTACATTAGACACTGAGGAATACTGATGCAGATGAATTATACTTCATGTTGAGACCAAATCTATTCTTAGTGAAGTGTGTTTTATTCACTGCTCTGACTTTATGAATTCTGCTTCTCCTCTGAAGGAGAGTTGAGAATGAGTGCAGTTTTCATTTGCATGACTTTCGCCAGCCATGAAGAAATGAAGCTTACCGCAACATAGCCACTGCATTCACAGTAAACATGATTTGCTTTCTTGTATGAAAAAGTTAAATGAAGCCACCCTTGTTTTAGACAATCAAATTTGAATATGTACTATAGTGATAAAAATGACTGTATATTCAATCTAACTGAACACATACTGTGATGATGTGACCCTGTAGCATATGACAGACATTCGCAACGGCAAAAAAAGAGCATTCAAGCCACAGTGTACTGCACCAGTAATTTGCAACAAAAAGAGGAAGATAGAATGTGGTACCCAGTAGTTAGATGAGATTGATATTGTTTAGCTGGGTAAAATGAGCACTGGTGTGTTTAGTGTTTGATATAGTGCACCCTTATAACCAATGTCCCAATACACAGTAGTAACATTGGTTGTTGTTGAAATAACTGGAGCTAATGTCACTAATAACACAAACCAGAGATGGCAGCAAAGCCACCACTGTTTGTCTGAGTCAGCCCTGGATCATGAATGGGTCACACAGCTTACTGGGTTTTATAATGTGAAATTGTTTGAAATATTCAATACATGTTGAATGGTGTATACAGTACAGCCGCAGCAAGTATATGCTTTCTTCTGTATACAGTGGTAAAGAGGTGAAACATCAAGTATATATTTTATAAAAGATGAATATATTATATTTACAATACACATTTTGTCTCCTGTTACACATACGGCATGTATGACATAACAAAAAATCACATGCTCTGATATTTGTTGCACATAATAAAGAATCACAGAACAGCATAAATAAATCTATGTTCATGAAAAAGCAAATACACAATAAAATTTGAAAACTATTAAAAAATTAAATACCAAGATTCCTTGGACCAACATAAATGCGTATGCTGAACGAATACATAAACTTTGTATTCATCATTGTATACATAGCAAGAACTCAGTCCTCTATGTCAATTGTCAGCAGTGTTGCTACTGTATATACAAATTTTGACATGGTCTTTGAGATTTTGGTCCTTATGACACTGCCGATGCCATGGTGAATGCATAAGCTCGTCTCTGGGTCTACTGACCCAGACGGGTAAAAACGGTAAAGGTGATGGGATGCTATGATCACTTTGCTTCTGTAAATAAACGACCAATAATCGTTTCCCTAGATCGGTGTCACCAATTGTGGACATTTTTTTAGCAGGTACTCTCTGGAGTCAGTGCAACCAACTCAATGATACAGCACCATGGTTTTTACCAATAAGTTCTATATTTTTTGTAGAAAATGTCATGTTACTTAATCATCTAAAGAAATTGCCTTATTTCTTCAGCTCCAATCCATAAATTTATATCAGTATACCATAAGATGTTTTAAAATAAACAGACCAATAGGAAATTGAATTATCTTTCTAGCTTACGTTATTTGAATTAAATTGTCCTTTTCAGATTATAAATATCAAATTATGGGGTTTAGTCCAAACAATAAGGCAGCAGAAAAGAAACCCATGAAGTCCAAAATAAAAGTGCCATCATTATCTTAATTTGTGCCCCAGCTATCCACCCCAATGGAAATTTTTTTGGACCTGACCCTGAATGAAGCTCCGGTGGTCACCTGCTCAAGACCATATTCATGAGATACACATTTCTAACGGGTCATTCAGTCTTAGTCTGGACATTTTCCCCCATCCACTCAGGCTTCTGTTGCCTGCTGACATGTTATCGGTAATCTGGCATCATGGGGAGAAGCTTTCACAGGAGCAGAGAGGAGCTTCACACCCCGAGGTTACATTAAGCTGCTTTTATGCACTGAGAGCACAGAGTGGAGGAGAAAGACAGGAGGGGAAAGAAGGAGAGTGCAGCCTAGTAGGCTTCACAAAAGTAAAGTGAGACCCTGGAGATGGAGGTGCCCTGGTCTGGTTTACATCCAGGAGTAGCGAGAGGGCAGATTATAGCTGATTCAGCTCATGTGGAAACAGGTCAGATGAATTTTGTATCCACTGAACCAGATCACTCCAGTGTCTTTCGACTACGGAGACAGTTATTCAAAAATCTGCCAGAAATGAAGCAAATGTCTGCCTGGTTTATCCCATCAAGGACCAGAACATTTTCGACACGTACTATGTAGAACAGCATCCTTTTCTGTTTTACCATTTGTTTGGTGTGATTCCTTACAGAGACCCTTATTTACATTAAACGCCATGTGCGAGAGGAGGTATATGCATCATCCTTTTTGTTTGGAGATAAAAGATTAATTTATACCAGCACATTGATATCAAACCCTTCATGCTGTGATAAAAGATTTACTTTTCAATGCTGTGCCTGTGGTGGTAGACAAACACAGCAGGTAGAGTTGAAAATATTATTCAGATGAAACAGCATGTCTGATAATCTCAACAAAAATGGCTCATATAAATCATTAGAAGGTGGGATGGGGTAGAATTGAAAATGACAAAAAAAGCTGTGATATTAAAAATGATTCGACTTGTACTATGTCACTACTGACAGTATGAACAGTACATACTTTCGTCTGTTTTGACTGGTCAGCTCTATTACCTTTCTGAATATACAACTGTTCCTGACACTGAGACTGCAACACATTCTAAAATGTTGTGGCAGGACATGTAATGAGTCTGTATAAGATAAAGTGGCTTCATTTTTGAACCAAGTTGTAGAGCACCTGTAGCAAGCTTTTAACATATTGCTAACATTCATTATTACCATTGCCAAGGAGGTAATGTTTTTGTCTGGTTAAGTTTATTTATCTGTTTATGAATGGATTTGGATGAAATTTTCAGGATAGGTCAGCAATCGCATAAAGACCTGGATCATTGTCCGGATCCAGACTATTTTTAAAGGATTTGTCAACATTGTGAGATTTGTCCTTGTAAAACCTCCAATAAGCCAGAAAGTGTAGCCAAAACACATAGAATAACACCATAATAGATTCTATCAAAGCACAAAGTTTGATCCATATATGGACAATATTCCAAACACAATGATCCAGAATGTTCATACTTACAGGGGTTGAGGAAAAATAGCTACTGTAAAGTAACAAATAAAGCTACAGACATGAAGCTGACATCAAATTGTAGTGGAAAATCTGCTGATGCAGTCATGTATCCACAAATTTTACATGTTTTCAACATTTACAGAGCTAGAGCCAGAAGAAAGGCATAATTTTTTTTTTCCATGAATAACCGTTGAACTGTAAGGATATGTGATTCGAAATGCTGATTGTAGGATTTCATGGTAAAAAAAAAAAAAAAATCAGATAATTTGGGTCAAATAAATTTAAGAATATTACTTTTGGTGTAATAACATTATGGGGGAAAGGAGCATAGGATCAACTCATAAAAGTAGGTTTTCACTATGAAGAGAAACTGAGCTGCGTTGGCGGAGGTCTGCGCTCTCTGAATTAAAACTGAATCTGAAAGAAGCCAATCACATGACCTTCACTTGGTCCATCTTTATAGCAGCCGATTTTATTACTTCAGCATGAGATGGTACATGGAGAGAGGGTCTCTTACAAAGGCCTGATGAACTTGGTTAGTAATATGCTTTCTGACATTTCACTGAAAAAGCGATGTTTTTTATTTTGATGCAAGAAAAAGAATTTCACAGTGCTCATTTTTATCCGTATGAAATTATAATGTTATTGACACTTCATCCCCACTTAACAAACTGCTTACACTGACTCAATAACAAGCGCTTTTAAATATCTGTAACTCTGTAATGAGACTGTAGGATGGTCTTCTCTAAATCCCAAGAGAAAATGCATATAGTGCCTTTTACTGCCACAACATTGTTAGGTAAACTACTTCCTCTCATATCCAGCCTCATATTCTATTGTAGAAGCAACAGTAGCACTACATCTCCTGCTTGAATCCTTCTGAATGTCCTCAGGGTGAACTCAGAGCACAGCAAAACCTCTCGGTCTATTTGTTCACCACGGAATGAATTGCAAAATCCCTTAATGTCTTCAAAGTATTATGAAAGGTAATTGTAGCATTTCAAAGTGCCTGTGTTTGTTTTTGGAAATAAACAATATATTTCATGAGGTGGAATATCAAAATAATGTGCTGCTTTGTTTTCAGACTAATACAGGTTAAAGGTAATTTAAAGGTTCCATATTGTGACACTAAAATTTACATCTGAGCAGCTTGTATGTCTAGTAAAGACTTGGTCCCGGGTGTTGACAAAATAAAGTGTGTTTATTTATGCTTTCCTCTTACTGTGAATTGTCATACCTGCCCACTAGTAATAAAATCACTTTCATTGGTTGACAAATAGAACATTCCCAAGACTGGGATCAGGTTCTGATACAAGGCCACAGTAAAAACAGAATCTGCAATGTTTATGGACAATTTTCTGGAAAAAAACACATCAGGGATGTTGGCACATGGTCAGGGGGGTGAGGCTAATTTTAAGTGAACTATGGTTAGTTGTATCTAGTTATTTTTTCGTAACTAGAATTTTACATGTTAAAATTTAGAATAATACTTTAACCTGACTGTCATTGGTTATGACTTTGACTGTGACGAAGCACTTTGTTTTTCCAGTTTCTCAGGACTGACGGTACGGAGGAAGTTCATACTTTCACAGGTTTAATTTTACACCTTAGAGTTAATATAAACCTCAATAGCAATACCATGGCTACAAAAAAATGCAGCCGTGAGGGGGGGCACAAGCCAGTGTTCTTTCTTACGCTGGTCCCAAGCCCGGATAAATGCAGAGGATTGTGTCAGGAAGGGCATCCGACGTAAAACCTACTGTATGCCAAATCAAACATGCGAATCATTCATATGACTTCCAAACCGGATCGGTCGAGGCCCAGGTTAACAACGACCGCCATCAGTGCTGTTAACCAACAGGGTGCTGGTGGAAACTGGACTACTGTTGGTCGAAGAAGGTGAGGCGGGAGGCGTGTCCGTAGGCAGAGAGAGAAGAAGAAAGACAAGAGTCTAGGACTGAGAGTAGGGACTTTGAAT
>JAQQAE010007507.1:0-15828 GCA_029823295.1 Pseudamia nigra
TAAAAGCTAAAGGTGCTGCAACAAAGTATTAGTTTAAGGGTGTGCATATTTATGCAACCAGGTTATTTTAAGTTTTTCATATTTTCCCTTTAAAGGTTTCAGTTTGTTTCTCAATTGCATTGCACTGGTTGTACAGTAGGTCACATGAAAAGTGGAAAAGTTGTGAAATTATTCATCCTGGTGTCATTTTTTTTACATCACAAAAACTTGGCATTTGAAAAGGAGTGTGTAGACTTTTCATATCCACCGTACTGTAGAGTACTAAATATAGCTGTAGACATGAAACTGACACTAAACTGTACTGGAAAGTCTGCTGATTAAGTCATGTCTCCACAGATTAGATGTATCTTCAACATTTACAGAGCTAGGTCCAGAAGAAAACTGCTATTACAGAAATATTATTTTTAGGGCTATCAAAATGAACACGTTAATTAGATCAAGCCATTTGCATGATTAATTAGATTAAAATTTTGAACGGGATTAACTCACAATAACTCATATCAAAGGAAAAAGTGATAAAATCTCATGTTACATTGGACCCACCTCACTGCCAACTTCCTTAGTATTTACTGATTCAAAGTCAATTTAAAAGAAAAAGTATGAGTCTCTACACATTGTGAAACAAATTACTTGATTAAACTGATAAAGGCAGTGAACCAAGTGTAAAAAAGCAAAACATCTCAGCAGAACATTGCAGAGGTTCTGTTAAGTTCTACAAAGCAGGTGTAATTTCCTTTAGTTACACAAGATTAAATTTGAAAAGAATGTACATTTTAATGTAAAATAAATAATTTTGGTCAAGTGTCTACATGTAATGTAATGTAATGGACTTTATTTATATAGCCCTTTAAAACAACCCGAAGGTGACCAAAGTGCTTTACAGAAAATAGACAATCACCTCCTATCATGAGTGTTTTTGCTCCCACAAAATGGATATTAATTGTGATTAATCAAAATTAATCCTGTGACCTTGTGATTAATTTTGATTAATCACGAATGGATATCAATCGTGATTAATCGAAATTAATCCACAGTGACCCTGTGTTTAGTCAGATTAAAATTTATAATCATTTGACAGCCCTAATTATTTTTCATACATAAGTGTTGAACTAACAATAAAACAACATTAAAATTATCAATCTGTATAACTTTATTATTTGTTTTCATTGTCATGTCCCGCTCTGAAGAGAAACTGAGGTGCCATGATAATTGTATTAGGTTCAGGAGCAAGACCACGCCTCAAACACACACCTTCCTACCTTGTGGTTACAAATGCCCATCTGCCCTTCACTCCTGTCTGTTCTCTCTTCCCTTCCCCTTTCCTCTCCTCTCCTCTCCTCTCCTCTCCTCTCCTCTCCTTTCCCTTCTCTTCCCTTCCAGACACTGGGGGGCAGCTGAGACCAGAAGTCACAGCAGATCCTCAGAAACACCTACCTCACACTGCAGCCAGACGTCCAGATTCATCACCACTGTCATCACTCTGTGGGATCACACTGCACCCACACATCCAGGGACATTTCTGCTACCACCACACTCAGCATCCCCAACCTCATCACCACAAGTTTAAGTTAATGGTTCAATAAATATTCATTAACAATACTTCAATTAAGTTTGCAGTCCCAGCTAGTGAATTAAAGACCCCTTTACACAGGATGGCGACCTTTGTGCCACCTTTGAGGTGACCCAAAAATGGCAAGGATGCTCAATGGTCACTTAAATCCAGAAAATCCAGTGTCTATGTAACTGCACCAGTGATCCTTGTGCCTCCCTTCAGCTGCTCCCCTCAGGGGTCACCACAGCGAAATACCAATGATGCACATGTTTGATCTGGCATAGGTTTTTTTTTTTACGTCGGATGCCCTTCCTTGTGCCTCCCTTGAACCACAAAAATGCAATTTTCGGACATTTTCATGGCAACCTACGAGTGTCCTCTGTGTCCACTGAGACACCTGCCTACCTCCCCTGTGTTTTCCCTGAGCCTCATCTGTGCCATCATCGGTGACCAATGGCTCCAAGATTGAAGGGGAAAATTTGCAGCAGTCTTTACCAGGTGACCACTTTGCAACCACTGTGTGGCAGTCACGGCAATGCTTGTGTCTTCCTTCTGCCTCCTTTCAGCAACCAACCTCCTCAGTGACCTCTGTGCAACTGTTCAAAGCGTCCATGGCAATGTGTGAACGTCCTGTGAACCATCTTTGAACAGTGACAATGGTGACAATTCTGCCTCCTTTGAGCCTCCAATGGTGACCTAGCAAATTTGATGGTTGCACACAAGAGGCACAAAGGTCACCATCCTGTGTAAAGGGGATTTTAGGGGAAAAAAGCTATCCAAGATCCAAAAAATAAGAAACGGGGCAATACTTTTTCACAGCACTGTACACTAATTTGAAGATAGTGTTTTTAGAAATCAACAAGTAAAAGCTGGTACAATTGCCTGGGGGTTTGGAATCAAAGCAGCAGTTACAATTTATTCAGATGTGTGTCCACTCTTTTTGCATCTAAATGAAGATAGGGAATGCACATAAAACCTAACAATGCAGTCAAGATAGTCTCAGCTCAGGTCATTCTGTCTACTCGTCCTGAATTTATTAGGCGGTGTAGCACACTAAAGTCTCTGCATGGCTAAATTTCTGTGTAAGTGTGCCTATATGTGCATGCATCAGTAAGTGTGAAATGCAAATCAGTGGTTTGGTTGCAGAGAGATGATTGAGGTTACACATTACAGCCGCTTCTGCTGACCTTGTTTTGCCTTACTCACTGGATCTGTTCCGCCGACTGCTGCCTCATGCCTCCTACATACTGGACACGGAGTCCGACCGCTGTGACACTGTTAAATCGAAATTCACCTACATGCCCCATGAAATGAAATATGACACTTTTTGCTGTGTATTTGTCAGTAAGTAGTTCAAGAAAATAAAAAAAGGACAAAACCCATTCCTTTAGGATTTAAATCAAGATGTTTTTCTATAAATGCTCCAGGAAAGGTCACATGCACAACCTCCGCAGGGGGCCATGACATTTTGATTGACATCTTTCAGCAAGCTGTGTTATGTATTCTAAGCTGTAGTTTGATTGCTGTGTGTCATTTGTGTACTGGTGTTTTCTGGAGAAAAATACAGATATCCTTGCCATCAGCTGCAAAGGAATGAAAAAACACCGGCTTGACACAATCCTCTGTTTGCACTATTTAGCCTCAAAATAATTCAGTGTTATACATTGTAATCAAAGTGCTCTCTGATGTTCTTTTTAGTGAGAGATCAGGTATTCAGCATTTATTAGTATGCATGTGTATGTGTAGAATTTTAAACTCATAAGGAATGGACCATCACAGACAGTGCAATAAGATTGTCATTGATATTTTGTGCCATTACTGTTCTATTTCCTACTTTTTTGACCTTTGCTATTTATTATTATTATGTATTTTTACTATCATTTATTACTACTGTTTAGAATTTTTAAGTGCACTGATGGGGGTTGCTCCACCAGTCTCCTGTAACTGCATGTACAATGACAAAAAAAGGCAATCTTACACATTCGTGTGTGTCCACTATCAAAATCTTAAGACTCGGGGAAAAATAACACATATTGACATTTTGTGCTGATGGATTATAACCAGGTTGCAAATAGAGATTCAAATGCAAAAAGAAGAAACAGGAGCAAAAGTCAAAAATAGAAAGTAGGCATTTTATTGCATAACTGCATTTAAACTCAAACAGGCTGTTTCTCAACTGATCAAAAGTTAGCCTTAAAAAGTCAAAATCTGCACAAAGACCTGGGTTCCACGTCATTTTCTTTCACACATTCACACTGTCATGATCTCCTGATGGCAAAGGTAAAAAGACTCTCTGCCTTTGAATGTGGAAAAACTATTCAGTTGTACAAGCAAGGCACAATCTGTCATTGCTGCTGAGGTTGGACACAGTAAGATAGTCATTTTAAATTTCTTGAAAAATCCTGAGGGTTATGGGACAAAAAAAGCCAAGTGGTAGAGAAAAGAAATTTCAGCAGTGCTGAGCTGGAGTGAAGCGCGGCTATGTGAAGAAGTTGCAGCGGGCATGCCTCTTGACTGCGTCTGTGCAATGATGACTTGGTCTTTCAATGGGACAATGCTGCAGTTCACAACACCCACCTGATGAAAAACTTCTTCCAGGAAGGTGATGTTGTTGTTTTGGGAACATTCTGCATGTTCCCCTGATTTAAATCACTTTGAGAACATTTAGGGATAGATGGATGGTAAGGGAATTTTCCAAAATGGACATATTTTCCAGACTGCATGTCCTTTGTGAGGCTCTCTTCATCATGTGGAGCAACATTCCCACCTGCCTCCTGGAAACACTCACATCAAGCATGCAATGAAAAATTAATGAGGCCTTTTAGTCCTGTTTGAGTTTTTTGTGCTATGATCTTAAACGTTTGATCAGCTCGTGAACAACCTGTTTGAGTTTAAATGAACTGAAAAATGTTTTCAATAAATTGCCTGCTGTCTATTATTTGTCTGCTACTCCTGTTTCTTCTTTTTGCATTTTGAAACTCTACTTACAGCGTGGTTACAATCCACCAGTATGAAATGCAAATACTTCTCTGGTCTTAAGGTTTTGATCAGAAGTGTGCATGCCATAATATAATTCAAAGTGTTTAATTTAAATGTGCATAGTGTTACTTTTTCTACCGCTTCAATGCTTATGTAGTTTTAGTATCTGTACTGTAAGTGAAGTGAATGCGGCTCTTTCAGTGCATGTCTAATTGCTTGCACTTAGGCAGCTGCATGCCCAGTGTAGACCTATTAAAAGGTGAACACATCAGTTTTGCACACTTTGTGCATCCTGTTCTTAATCCTTAACATAATGTTTCCATTTATACAGTACAGAACAAAACACTCACACTGAGTTCAGTCTGTGCACTTTCCAGTTCCTTTCCCTGTGGGTGCTTCCTGAGCCGACCCAGACCGCACTTTGCTGTTTATGTTGTGCTCGCAAGCAGAGTCACGGTGTGATGATGCTTACCCTCAACTGAACTGTAACAGCATTACAGTCAAAAGACTGACTCAACCGTGTGTGGCCATGCAGGGGACAGGATGCAAGAGATGTGACATTTAAAAGACTCACTTTGCTGAGCCTTAGCAGTGTGATGTGTAACAAAACTATTGTTATTTACAGGTGAGTTTTACTTCTACCTCCTTGTTCCATTCTTCTGACAGATCGGAGCCTCACTATTTCATGGTTTAACAGTAAAGGCAGGCAGCATTCTTTTCAGTCTACCTATCCACACTACCAGTCAAAAACCTTTTCATTTCTCACCTTCTTAATGTGCTTTAGACCCAAACTTTATTTCTGGGGACCTGGTTCTTAGAAATGACAACTGTCATTACCCAAATCATGATATACAAATCATGAGACAAAATTAATTGGTGTATAAATGAATGTTGATCTTGATCATTTTATCTTCTATTTCACAATGCTACCAGGTGTACATCATCTAGAGCAGATAAGTTACTCATTTTGAAGAGATGCAGGCTAATGTGCCTTTTAAGACTAAATAATTGCATTTGGGCAAATACAACACTCTTATTCATTCTCAAGTGCATAGAACAAAACAAATATTCAGTATCCAAAAAATGAGGCCCAAATCTGTTCTCCGACGACCTACCTGTGGGTCTTGACACAGTGTTTGGGACCGACCACCGTTACGGCAGCAGAGACCATTGACACACACTCTTTTCTTTTGACATACTCCACTAGTTGAGTCATTGCTGCAGCAGTAGACCGGGCATTATTGTTTTTTTATTGCATCAAACAGAATTGGGAATAATAAAGAAAATATAAATAAAAGCACCAACACCAAAAATAGAACATGGCTGTATCTGAACATGAAAAGAACATTTGACAGTTCAGAGGATTGCTGCAGTTTGACAAAATAAAAGGCTTCAGTTGGATATTGATGTGTTCACTTTGCATCCAGGATTAAAAACAAAAAACTTTCCTCCCGTCTGTAATAAGACGCAGACATGGAAGAGGTACTGTGGTAGGCTGTGTGGTTTTTGTTTGTCACACACACACACACACACACAGCAGTTTTTGTGGATGTTTGGCTGAGATTTGGGTTCCACGCCTTGGTCTGTCACTTTGGCAGTCACTTTTTTAAAATAGTGCTGTAAAACTTTAAAAACCCTAAATACTACTTAAAAATCATTTTCACAGAATGTCCCACAAACTGTATTTAGAAGACACAAAAAACACTGCTTTTGTGAAACTACAAGAAGATGCTAATTACTAGTGCTAACTGCAACTTTATTTCTGTCATTTTTGAGTTTTCAGTAATGCATGCAAGTAAATTAGTTCTATATGAAAAAAAACACAGGAATAAATTAACAAAATTGTGAAGAACTTTTAGTCAAGCCATTTCTAGATATGCAGATAATTGACAAAACAAACAGCTACAACTCATTCATCCTTATGACAACAACTTGCAATATGTGATGCATCAACGAGGGGATGTGCAACACTGTTCATTTCATTTTTGTTTT
The DNA here is from genome assembly GCA_029823295.1 of Pseudamia nigra. NCBI lineage: Eukaryota > Metazoa > Chordata > Actinopteri > Kurtiformes > Apogonidae > Pseudamia > Pseudamia nigra. Next base: position 6,524 of record JAQQAE010007507.1, read on the forward strand.
GTGCAATAAAACAGCACTGTTTAGATGCTACAGTCTTAAGCTGGACGCACATAGAGAAACGTGACTCATCTCAACTCAACTCAACTGGAAATCGGCTTGATGTCCGACGGTTCCCGGTTTCTTTTCTTCTTCTTTTTCAGTGAGCAATATCTAGTGACATCTATGTTGAACATGCAGACCACATTGCTTTAATTGATTAAATTATTTAAATAAATCTCATCCATTTTTTAAATTTGGGATATTTGATGCTACAAAGACAGGTAACTAAAACCTGCAACACTGTCCAGATTCTGTAGATTTAAAAGCTGAAAATGAAATAATTCATATTTTATTGTGATTATACACAAATGAATACATAATGATGAACGTTACCTACAATTTCTGTAGTTATAGCCCTGTAAACTTCTATGAATCTTACACAGTGCAGCTTTAAAGAAGATTCCACAGTGTTTCTTGAAATGAGTGAAACAGAGCGTCTCTGGAGTGTAACGGCAGGTGACTGTAAGCCGACTCGTGTCGTCAAGGAAACCGGAGAGAAAAGACACAGGTGAAGTTGATTTATTTTGATTAATGAGGGCTAACAGAAAAAGGAAGAGGTTAACATTTGTTGAATTAGGAAATTGTAACTGGTCAGGACTCTGAGAAGAAGTAACTTAAGCTGGGGACACACTACACAACTTTCACAGTCATTACAGATTTTGAAAAGACTTGGGGTTCACACTAGGGTCAGCAGATTTTTTTAGGATGACTGAAAGACTGGGGATCACACATGTGTGTGATGAGGGATCACAGGCTACAGGATTTGCCAGACTAACTGAGGCCAGCTGATGCATCAAACTCATGAGATGAACTACAAGAGCATCGGTTGAATGGGTAAACAAACATGGACAATAAACAGCTCACGGCTGCTGTTGTGTTTGCAGCTACGTATCTGATCTAAGGAAAAGCAGGTATGGCTGTTTGCTGTTGTTTTGTGTTCCTGCTGCTTTCACCTTCTGATGCTATTTCCTGTGTCTCATCCACTCCTTTTCATTGGCAGTTGGCAAGATGTGTTTGCAGTTGGGTCGGTAAATCGGCTCAAAAAAATTTACACATGGACATTTAGGTGGGGAACATGAAGGCCACCACTTGTCCCCAATCACCAGGCCCTTATCTTCTCTGGGAGGAGTCAATTGCATAGGTCAAATTGTTTATACTGTATTATATATATACTGATGAATTCTAAGAACTCTAACTGTGGTGTGATTTGTTGTATTAATTTAAGTTATTAATGAAGAAACTGACAATTATTTACTTTCCGTCCACTGTACTTGTGACTTCTCCCTCAGAACCCTCGTGCTTTTCCTGGCACATTTCTTGACATTTTGACTTGCTCCAAATCGCAGAACACAGGTGATCCTGATAACATTAACAAGGGATCCATTCCTTGTCTGTGCAGAAAGCCATGCCACGGGGTCAAGATGAACAAACCAAACCACTGAAATCAAATGCATAATGAGTTAAAATGTCTAAGGTATATAATGAAGTTCAATAACACTATAAACAATTTGATTTTTGCCTGATTCGCCCTCTGCTTCTGTGCTCTTTGCACACATTCAGAGAAATGTGTGTGCATCTTTACAAGGCACACCACATGACTTGCAGTCCAGTGGACGGGGGGCTGATTGGTAGCGTATATACCTTTATTTCTATTCCAACCATGGTGAAATATCCTTGGTCTCTGTGTTTATATCCTGCATTAAACACACACAGAGAAAAGTCCACCATGTGCTGTCTGCCTTATTATGCATTTAATTTAATGTTAAGCCAGATTCTCTTTGCTTAGTGGTACCTTTTCTTAAGTCCTTTAAGTTCTCCTTTCCACATTTTCTTGACCTCATTACAACTTTTCATGTCAGAGTTAAGGTAAAGTAAGAAAAGGCAATAGGAAAGATGATTCAAATTCTCCCCAGTATTGACCACCTCGGGCCCATGAAAGAAAGGAATGAGCTTTTCATTAAACATTAGTCTGATGCACCTGTCTTTGCTCATTTGTAATTTTGTCCCACTGTGGACGTGTGCATTAGCCTTTTACTTACATGACATTAATGGACGGAGGCTGAAAGGGACATTGTAGTCGACTGCTGCTGTGTATTGACTCTATGCTTTATGGAGTTTGTGTAGACAGTGAGCAGGTTAGCTATTTTCAAACTGTTCAGGGAGACAGATTGTGCATAATATTTAAAGTTTCTGGATCATACAGATATAAGATATAAATGCAGTTTTAAGCTTTCAGGTGCATGTCAGTATTGTTTTCTTTGCTGTTTTCTTTTACCATCTCTGAACCCGGCCTGTTGTTCTGATTGGTTGTTTGTTTTTCTGCATGATACTGTGGTCAGACCAATCAGAGTTCATGCAGTGTGGCTTATAAAAGTGAGACCAGACATCGGTGGGGATTGGTGTGAATTGAACCAAACTGAGAGCTGACTTGAGTCCCCAATGGTAGGGCCCAGGTCTCAGGCTGAGGTGATTGACAGGAGATGCAACATTTGAGGGAAAAGGCAAACTGCGAGTTTTCAGGCTGACCAGATCAGAAAAGCGCTGTGCACTATTTGTCACTGAACTGACTGTTTTGATACTGCAACATTTTTACGGCCCAGGAACATGTTTTGTTATGTTAAAAAGCACAGCAACTTGATTTCCATGATGTCTCCTTTAAAGCACAACCAAAGTCATCTAAGTCTTGTATATGATAGCCTACTTTAAACCTGTACCCACGGCAGGCTTTAAACATGTAGGTCAACAGTGTGTTTGTTTGTTTCTATTCCCTAACCACACCAGTTGCTGAAATGAACACTTAGGTTCATGATTAATTGGAGCCTTTAAAACAACAGCTGTTTAGCCCTTGGGGTTTATGGACCACATATAGAATTTAATTGCCCCTGTTGTAAAAGAAGAAAGTGTAGATGTATATGGAGAAGAAAAAAAGTCCATCACAATGCATGCATTGCAGGCTACATTTTCAGAAATTCAATAAAATAGCTACACAAATGTATGTATAATCAGTGTATGAAATAATTGGAAAAAATATCATAATAACAAAAGACTCTCATATTAATGAAGCATCTCAATGCACAATATTGCTTTTAATGCTTTTTGTAGGCCGTTAATGTCTCTTCACAATGGCTGTATTTCTTTATTGTTTTGCATTACTGAGTAATATGTTAATGTACTGCTCAATGTATCTTTCAACAATCATGCCAAGTTTCATGTGATTATGGTTTTAATGAAGCCATCAGTGTGTACATTGAGTATCGGAGTATGCTGTGAACCAGATTGTAGCCGCTTGAGTGGAAAAAGTCTCATTTCTCATTGATCACTTTCAAACACCTCATATTTTCTTCAGAACTTTGTGACCGCATGCATTCTTTTGTGTTTATTATTTATTTATTGCATCATTAAATTTCAGACCTGGCAACGGACTTTGAAGTCTCATGGAAACTGCCATTTGAGCGTCTATAATATGATCTAGTCAAACAAAACAATGTGGGTGAGATAAAGTCACGGGAGGGGTTTGATCATATTGTTTATGGATGTCTCGCGTACTCTAAAATGCTCCAAAGTGAGAACAGAGCAAATTGGAATATGTTTGACTGGATGATGTTTAATGTGGAGTTTTTGAGTTGCAGTGTGTAAAACATCTAAATCACGGTATTGTTGCGGCTAGCTATTTTTTGCTCCCCGTTTATCCTGAGGCAGCACTACTACTGATAGCTGTCATTATAAGTAATGTATTTGTTTATTTCAGAAATAGGCTATGTACCTTAAGTTATCGTTGTCAGATACCTCCTTGTGTAATTTTTGTTCAAACGCTAAAAGGTAGAAAAAGGAAAACAGAAATTAAATTATTCTTGCACTGCATGATGGGTGGACTATATGTACAAATGCATTACCAGGCTTATTCACCAGATTCACTACTTGAACAGGAAAAAAGACAAACATGAAAGGAGACACATTAAATGCATTTTTAAAAAGTTTTAATGGCTGTTTGTAAACATTCACACCCACATTTTCAGTTGCATTCCAGGCTATTTCAGTGTGTGTCGATTAAAACAGGACATGAAAAATGCATCATGCTATTGTGATATATTTAAATTTATGCTAATTAGCCAATGGTAATTTGAATACATTTTTTGGTTGGTTGACTGTGTGCAGATTATGCATACAGTTGACCAACTGTGTGATATCCTAAAAGTCCCCTCCTGGCAACTAAGTAAAATAAAATCCTCTTTTACACTAAATGACAAGATTTATTCCAGCATCATAGTTGATTCATGTCCACTTTAAATGTAAACGAGTGACTGTGACCACAACCCTTTTCTGCCATCGCCACGGATACATGTACCTGCCCTGCTCAGGTCCAGAATGGTCCTACTGGTTCTTGTGGTCCTATAGGACTGGCTAAGGGTGCAGAACTGATTCTGCAGGCCCCAGGCAGACTTCTTTGACTGTGACCCTGCCTGGCAACAAGTGAAGGCTGAAATGTGATTGGTTAAAGGCATTAATATGAAAATACATGTGTGGAAGCAGCACAACCACGGGGAAAGCTATGAAAGGAAGTGGACCGACCATTTGGAATTGTTTAATAAGTATTCATGGATAAAATATAATTAACATCAGTCTGTGATTCACATATTTTTTAGGCCAGCAGAGAAGGCTTTGCAGGCCCTGACGGCCCACCACTGGCTCTAGAAGATGCTTAAGCATGCTACGCTTCATGGGCTCCTGCACAATTGGAAAAGATGAGCCTCAGCATGGGTACAACATATGGACAACAGATAACCTGTATAATGTCAGTGCAGGCACAGACTGTATATAGAGAATGGACCACCCTCAGTGATGCCCCCCACTGTTTGTCTGAAGAACATTTTCGAAGCCCAAATAAAGAGCCTCTCACTATACTGTCACCACTGCCTACTCCCTCCAATTCAAAAATTGTTGTTGAGGTGGACTGAAATAATGAAGCCTGTCAATCAAAATGCCTATGCACAAAGTCAATGTTTGGATAATCTAAATGAATGACTTAAAAATAGTCACCCAATGTTCAGTGTTCACAGAAGTAGAAAGGACTTATAGACACCAAAACCATGCTGTAAATATGTTAATTTCTGCTGTAAAGTTGGGATTCTATGGGAATTGACTTGCTTTTCAGTTCAGCTCCCAGTGGGCACAAAAATTACTGTAGTTTATGACACTTGTGCATTAGGCTCATGGCTCAGCTACAGACCTTGCCACCTTGTCCACAGACCTGTTTTAAGATGGAAAAAGAAATGAAAAGCTAGTGTTTCACAACTTCTCTGTAAGTGAAATTTTGCTCAGTGATATCTCAAACATACTCACGTATTGTGGCTTTATCTATGTGGGATGTAATAGATGACTAGAACCAAGATTTTTCTGTATTTTACAATATAGAGAGGAGTTTATAATGTGTTTGGAAGCATAAATGTTGCTTGTTTATCAACTTTATGAAAGTCTGTTTTATAGTGACTCTTTAGCACTAAAATTGCACAGTTTGTCACCCTGTTGTTAACCTGCAAATGTAATACCAAAATGTGTAATCACATTTTGGTATTGCTGTGAAGTCATCACATCTGAAGAGGAGTTGATTTTGTTTTCATGTCTTCATTTCAGAAATAATACAGATGATACGCTCAGAGAAACAAAGCAGTCTACAAGAGGTCCTGTTGGATTTTGTTGTGTGAAATCTCTTCTCTGCATAGTTCATCCCAGATCTAGTTTACACTCTCTGGTTAACTTGTTAGGAATTAGTGGAGAGCATGTCAGAGATGGGGCATTCATAACATTTGGCTTTAGTTGCATTTCAAAATTTTCTTTCATTTGCAGCATTAATTAATTTCATTCACATATTATGGGTCAGTAATTTAATCAAGATTAGAGTTGGGCATCATCTAGGATTTGCTCCACTTCCATTTGTCCAAATATGGTTACATCCTGAGAGAGAAACAGTGAGCGGAGCAGTCCGGTGCCCTACAGGCCCAGACCACACCCCCAAGCAGGTGACCTGAAATGAAGACACACAGATTCACAACACGAAGTGGAGTGTAACAGGGCACAAAAGGAATTATTTTCAGATTTCCTAAAGCGCAGACATGACACTGCATGTAATGCCAGCTGTACATATCAGTCATTCCTAAAATATGGTTTATCACAATGATAAAGGCAAAGAATTAAAGCCCTCTATGAATTATTTTCAGTAACTAAAGCAGGTTGAAACAGACTTCGTCCTTGGTTTGATCTATTTTTCGTGCCTTCTTAAAAGAAAAGAAGACTACATTGCTTAAATTATCTGTTACACTAAGGTGGGTGCTGTGCAGCTTGTTGTATAGTGAGTTGGTTTCTTCTAAACGGTCAGGAGTGCTTGACATAACACCCTAAGCAATGTCACAGCACATACTATCTCTGGCTGTTTAATTCCTTCTGAAGCAGCTTCCTCGAATTGTCTACTTCCAGTGTAACGCAAGCTAATCCTTACACGCCTGTCAAGTCCCCACATTGTAATGCTGTGTCTTTTGCTTGGAAAGCTGCCACATTAATTCAGTCTCACCTTTTTTCAGTGAATGGGGAGGCATTTTAAAGTCTCTAAAGTCCCTTATCCTTTTATGTCACTCTCCAATGGCAATACCAAGAGTATGAATAGAAATGTTATTCAATAATTTGCCAGAAATCTCTGACTTTACAGAGGCTTTACGAGAGACCCTGTTCTTGAAGACACCCCGAACAACAAGATGATTGCATATTCTTATACTGCACTTTCTCAACTTATCAGCTGAGTAGTTTTAGGCCATAGAAATCCATTTAAAAGGATCATTTACATTTTATTACATCCACGAGTCAGATGTGTTACTTGTGCATGGTATTAACGTTTATTTGCTTGCCATTTTTACATATATCACATATACAGTGGGGTGCAAATGTTTAGACTTTTTCCTTTTCTGTTATTTTGAAAAGGTAAAAGATAAAAATAAAACCCCAATTTATTTATTTTTTTTTACATGTAACGTAATCTCTTTTGAAGATCATTTCATCTTCCCCTGGTTTCATTATTCACATTAATAGAACTTTTGACCAGGGGTGGCTAAACATTTGCATCCCACTGTAAATTCTTTAGTCTGCATTTCATTTGAGCTGTACACGTTTTCAAGATTAGCTGATGTCTCACATTTTCTCATCATGCTACTTCTATTACCAAATGTTTATGGGAAGTACCATGAATGATGAGATAATGCCAGACCCTAATTTTAGCTGAAGGCCTTTTTAGACTCCAGTGGGGGGTGATGCTGTGCATTAATGGAGTCTAATTGCCAAACTCTTTCTCCATTGCCCTCTCAGTCCTTCATAAATATTATTCATTTCCAGCTAATCTGTCCTCACTAAATGATACAGTAAGAGTAGTGATGGGATGCTGCATCAAATCAACAGAACAGTCTGAGTGATGTTCAAGCCAGGCACAGTCCCAAGTCCCAATCTGGTCAGGTGTACTTAAGACTGAGCACTAAAGAGGAAGCAGGCTGTAATTTTTGGTCAGGCTTAATGGGCTATTTCTCACCTCTGCAGAGCATAACTCCACCATCTGCTGCTGGGAGTCTCGCTCAGTGCCTCAGCCTCCTCTCTCTGGAACAAGGAACGGACAAACGGCAACCTGAGAGCTGCACTCAGCAGCTGAGTACAGGACTCCACGCACATGGACATTGGGTGATTCTCCCTCATCCTTTGTCCCCCTCCTGACTTTCTTTAGTTTGTTTGTCCTCAAAACATAGCATGCAGGCAGGAGCTCTTGACTTTGAAAGTAGACAAACATGGCTTCAAAACATGGCTCTCACTTCTCTTTGAGTATTTTTTTCTTCACCTTGCTATGCTAAAATAAGCAGAAGCATATCAGCTGTCTGCTTTGTGCCTTGGCCCACTCTGTTAAGTGTTCTGCAGTGAGCACAGATAAGAAAACCTGGAAAAGATGCTATCAGACCTGTGGGTTAAAGAGAACGACAACTCCATCAACCTCTAGTCAGATCAGAATGCTACTGTAGAGCAACGCATATAGAACAGTTTGAGATGAATGCTCATGATTCTTTGTATAACCATTATATTTCTCTGCACAATGCTTTGCTCAGGGTTTAACTATGTGGAAATGCACGGACTGAATGCAGGCTTTGACTGAACAAGGGGGAGAAGAGCATGATGATGTAAATGATGTCATAAAGTAACCTGGGGTCATTGGAGTTGCTACTGGAAGTCTGTCTGACAAGCAGAAATCATGCTTAAAGAAGGGATAATGAATTAAAATTTTATTTACCTTATAGTGTGCTGTATCATTTGTAAGATCCATCCATCATCTTCCACTTATCCTGGTCAGGGTCACAAGAGCAGCAGCATTCACCTTGCATTAGATACACACACACACACACACACACATATATAGTTATATTTATACAGTTATCTTCTTCTCCTTTCGGCTGCTCCCCCTCGGGGTCGCCACAGCGAAATACCAATGATTTGGATGTTTGATCTGGCATAGTTTTACGGATGCCCTTCCTGACACAACCCTCACAACAAGGGACAAATAACGTGACACAAAAAGATGAAAACATTTAAGCTGTTATAGTTTACAGTATTTAATACCATCTTACTGCCTCATTATTTTAGTTCTGTGTACTCCGATAGCCAAGCAACAACATTTCGTTGCCAAACGAAAAGACGCCCAGACTTCCCTCTCCACAGTTACCTCCTCCAGCTCCTCTGAGGGGTCCCCCAGGCTTTCCCAAGCCAGCCGATCGACATAGTTCCACCAGCACGTCCTGAGTCTGCCCCAGGGCTCCTAGCAGTTGGATCTAGTTTTGGCAAGCGGGAATCAGTCCACCCAGGCTTCCGCCTTTGCCACCTGAACCACACAGCACCCGACCCTTATGGTCCTTCCTGCAGGTGGGGGGCCCACAGAAAATTATAGTCATAAGAGTCCTCTGAATCACTCTTAGTCTGACCTGTTACCTAGGACCAATTTTCCTTGGGAGATCCTACCACAGGTGAATTGCCCCTGACAACATAGCACCTAGGATCACTCAGGCATGCAATATACTGTCCTGATCAAAATTTTAAGACCAGTTGAAAACTGCAAGAATGTACATTTTGCACTGTTGGATCTTAAGAAGGTCCTAAGTAGTGCTTCAAAATGCAAAAAAGAAGAAATGGGAGTGAGACAAGAAAAAAATTTGAGTAAGCAATTTATTGCAAACAACCATTAAACTGAAATA